>JAABOM020047210.1:0-16014 GCA_011800125.2 Solanum clarkiae | reverse complement strand
TCCCCCTAAAAAAAATTATAGTAGTTTGAAAATTCAAAGATATATTTTTAAAAAGTGTTACTATTTTAACCTAACACTAAGATAAAAAAAAAAAACTAAAATTAAAATTGAAATTAAAAAAAGCGAAATTAATGGCGTATGCAAACACCAGGATAAAATATTTAAAAATTGAAGTTCAAAATTTAAATTTAATACTACAGTTTTTGAGATGATTATATCTTCTCCACTTTATCTTAATTATATATAAAAATAATAATAAATTCAAAAAAAGATTAATTAATATAAACGAATTTCAAAGCTTCTTCTTTCTTTTTTTTTTCTTTTTGGAAGTTATGTGCTTTTGGCAAAGTAGACATGAAAATCATGCATTAAACTCATTTCCATTTATGATTATTTAAATTATTTTTCCTTTAGTTTAATTTCTACTTATTTTTAATCAATTAGGACCATGGGTCTGATTTATTTCTACTCAAAAGTCGTATAAAATGTTCGGCCCAAAGGCCCATACAAAAGGAAGACATTGCCTAAAAAGGTATTACCCCTAAAAAATAGGGTTTCCTAACTTTTACTCGATGCGCCTCTTTCTTTCTCACTGTCTGCCGCATCAAATGCTCCCAAGAGTTTGTTCCTCCAGCTTCCTTCAACTTTGGGTTTACAATTATCTCCACATCTGGCTTGTTGCATCTTCGAAAAATGGCTACCAAAGGTGATATCTTCCCTTTACTCTTCTTTCTCCTAGCCTATACTATCATGTGACTATTCTTCCTTGCAAGATGTACTCAGGTCTGATGGAATCAGAAGGGTCTGACTCGGAATACGTATGGTGTAACCTATTAAATATTCAATTCTAAAAAAAATTCTATTCTAAAAAAATTCTTTAGAAATGTTTTTTTACTCCATTATGAATAGTCATTCTTTTTATGATAAATTAGGAAAACTCCATATTATTAAAGAAAAAACAAACACAAAAAGTAAGGTTTTAGATCGAAAAAGCTTCAATAAAATTGCTAAAATGAGGTCTAACTTAATATCATTTTGAATTCTATAGATTGAGCTCCAACAAAAAAATTGATGTCACTGCAAGAACCCTCAATTTTAGAAGGTATTAAACACTTTTTCCATTAAAATCCTTTCTAAGCTTTGATATATATGTTGATAAAATAAGTTTGTTGTATTAATTTTGAAGGAAATCATAACTATGTTTCTCTATAGCGCTTTACAGGAGATCTTTCTGTATTCTTTCCTATTCTTGTTGATTAGATCATATTCAAGTTGTATGACCCTTTTTGGCACTTTTTCAGTATGGTGTTGGGCACTTGATGTTTCTCTAGTTCAAGTATAGCTCTAGCCTTTTGTGAAAATTCTTGAACTATGTGATATTGTTTGATCCTTGTACTTCCATCATTAAACACATCATTATTTAAAAGAATCTACAAGGTTGTTCCCCTCTCTGAAGATGTACACAATCTCTACATTAATAATGTGCACAATCTCCACTCTGAAAATGTTCACAGTCTCCACTTCAAACTCATCACCATTCTCTTAATTTCTCTTACTTCAACTGTAATAATCCAAAGTATTTTTCATTATCCATTCACTATCTTTTTGTAATTAAAGAAATAATTTTTATGGTAAGATGAAAGATACTGTTGTTAATACAATGTTCAATTCCAAGCATCATCGCTCTCACTTTTTTCTTTCAGAGCATACCTCCAGTCTTTTAGCTTCTACAAATACCAATTCTCTAAGATCAATCCTAACAGAAAGCGCAACACAACTCTTCTCCATATTATGATCAAAGGAGCCATCTGAATTACATCTAAAGGATATTCCAATTTAGCAACCTGACTAGTAATTAGAGGATAGTAACTTTCCAAAGCTTTTCCTAACAAGGTCCAAGTGTTTGGTACTTGTTACATCCAGGGGTATCTATAGGAACCAAATAGATATAGATTACCTATGTTTGAGTAGTTGAAACTCTCGAAATCCTACATTGCCGCCACAACCCTATGTTTTCTTAAAACCACCATTCATGGTTGTTCCAGCCATTGGCCTCCCGCATTCTGATGGGGGACCATCGTTGCCGATTAAAACATATGTGTACATGTTGAAACAATCGAAAGCCCAAGTGAAATCAATCTCTATGAAGCCTGTTAAATATCTGCATGGAGAGCACAAGTAATTTGGGATCATGCAGAAATTGATGATAGTAAACGAAAGATACTATAACAGCAACAACAAGATTACCCCAATGCCTCAAAGGCTCCTGCCCATTGCGGGGTAAGGAGGGGTCGGATGTACGAAGCCTGACCCCTATGTTTAAGAATATAGCGCGACTGTTTCCGAATGACCCATGACGAGCGTTGAAAGTTGCATCGACTAGCTGCTACTTCACAATTGAAAGAATCACAGCAGTTTAAAGAGCCATTTTGCTTTATTCTATCATACCCCAAAGCCAAAAATAGTAAATAAAAGATACTATAATTTGGAAATTTTCATACGGGCGGCCTGACATACATGAATGCAAAAAATCATTAAAAATTAATGCGAATTGAAAGGGGAGTACAAGATTGGTTTGCTGTGTAATATGCACTCCTAATTATGGAATCACTAATGGAAGATGATGTCCATCCCTATGAGAACGTTTAAGTGGGATTCGATGTTTAACGCAGAAGAAGAGACTGCTACTGTGGTGGCCTGGATTTATTTCCCTTCGTTGCTGCCAAATTTCTTTGGAGAGGATGCGATATTCTCACTTGCCAGTGCAGTAGGGAAGCCACTGCAAGGAGACTTGATACTAATAACCAGACCAGGCCTATCTGTGTTAGGGTTAAAGTAGAAGTGGATCTCCTCAAAAAATTCCCAAAGCGAATTACAATTGGTGTGAGGAAATTGGAGGAGCTGATTATTGAAAGGTGGATCACCATCAAGTCGACTATATGCCTAAATACTACTAGAATTGCAGGATACAAGGTCACAACGAGGAATAATGCTATGTGTTGTATCCAAAATTATTCTCTGACAACAAGGAAAAGGCAGCCCAAGGAGAACAGAAGTAGAACATGCCTGATGTTGCAAAAACCAAGGGGTAGACAATGCCTACAGGAGAGAAGAGATAGAGCAAAGAAACCAAAGATGGACATGATCCTTTACCTGATCAGTGAACGAAGAAGGGTCGACCTACACTGAAAAAGGAATGGCAATGCACAGATAATATGTTTCATAATAAATATTTGCCGTTACAAAAAGAGAACAAGGATGAGGAGATGAAGTAGGGAGAAACAACCAATGATCAGGAGAAGAGGTAAGAGCCACAAGAATGAACACCTAGGACATGATCGGGTGGCAACAAGGGCAAGATGGTGATTCAACAAGTTCCTAGTTAAAAAAGCAACAAAGGGTTCACAAACAAGGATAAAATAGTTGAGGTTGATGGAACGAACAACAAGGAGGTGGGAACAACATGGGGGAACACGGAGACCCCAAGGGAGACTATTGAATTCTGTAGTGAAAGGGGCACATTAGGGGAAGAGGTCTACAACAATGAAAAGAATAAAGATGTGGAGGGAAAATCTCATTGATTGATCAATTAAACAAGGGGACAGATTTAATCAAAGAGGAAGAAGAGGAAATTCTGAGAAGAATACACAGAGAAGAGAATGAGGATATTGAATGTAACGATAATCAAAGTAGTCAAGTGGGAGATTTGTCATGAAGACATACATCTAGCTTGAAGAATGGTGCAAAGAAGGGTAGGTCCTTTATTTTGCTTCAAGTGAAGACAACGCGTTGTAGAGATAAACCTTTCATCTAGTGAACAATGATTGAAAAACTTTTATTTTGGAATATTAGGTCTATCAACACAGAAAGTTTGATGGATAGACTAATGGATCTAAATAGACACAATCATTATTCCTTCATTGCATTAAATTGATCCTTTTCAGGATCTGTCACACATTGATCAGTATAGAATTCAGCTGGTTTTTAGTCATGCAGGAGTCAATCGTTCCAGAAAAATTTGATTTTTTTGGAGGGAAGAATGGGAAGTCATTTTGGTGACTGATGCTATTTAACATGTAACCATCAGATTCAAAAAACTAATAGTGTCTTTTGGATAACGGGGGTCTATGGAAGGTGTTTCTCACTTAAGATACTGGAGTTATGGAGAGAATTGCAAGTATTACAAGAGGTGTGTAATTGCCCATGGGTCATTTGGGGGATTTTAATGTAATCTTAAATGAGGAAGAGAAGTTTGGTGGATTGAATTTTGAACAGGCGAAAGACATATTTTAGCTTCTTTATTAACTCTAGTGGATTAGAAGAGGTTAAATTCACTGGGTGTCAAAACACTTGGTGGAACGGACATGTGGATAAGGGTTATCTTTTAAGGAGGTTAGATAGAATACTGGTGAACCAATGCTTCTTAGATCTATTTCCCGCATTTGAGGTGAATCATCTTATTAGGTAAGATTTTAATCATGCCCTATTGCACTTGATATGTAATATTGATCAAGAACCTGTAAGGAAGCCTTTCAAATTTCTAAATTTTTGGGTAAAGTATAAAAAATTTAAAGATGTTTTTAGGGATTGCTGGAAGGTGGACTTTGTTGGAAGCTCATTCATAGAGCTTCAAGCAAAGATGAAGAAAGTGAAGAAAGGCCTTACTACGTGGAGTAGAGATGTATCTGGGAATGTGTTTCATCATACCTCCATGATTGAAGATATTATCAGAGTGAATGAAATGTAATTCGAGATGGACCCTAGCCCTATAATAGAGTAGAATTAAAAAAGTTAGAGGAAGAATTAAAAAGTATTTTGAAGTTAGAGGAGGAATTCTGGAAACAGAAGTTGGGGATGAGGTGGATGAATGATGGAAAAAGAAATAACAAGTTTTTTCACTCCTATGTTAATGGGAGGAGGAAAAGCTTCATATTTCAGAAATCCAAAACGACCAGCGTGACTTGCTGAAGATAAAAGTAGAAATTGGGGAAGAGGTAGTGAATCTTTTCAAATATCAGTTTAAAGAGGATAATGATAATGGTGATTACTCCATGCTAAATCACTTGCCAGTACTAATCACAACAGAAGACAATGAACACATGACTGTAATGCCAGAGAAGGAGGAGATTAGGGTAGTGGTTTTCAGTCTAAATGGGGATAGCGCCAGTGGCCACGAGGACCCTTTTTCAAGAATGTTAGGATATAGTAGGCAATGACATCACAAATGTTTTGAAAGAATTCTTTTGTGGATATGAGTTGACCAAGTTTGTGACTCATACAAATTTAGTGTTGATCCTGAAGAAGGAAGTAATGAGAATGTATTCAGACATGAGACCTATAAGTCTATGCTCTTTTGTTAATAAGATCATTTCAAGGACATTGCATGGAAGATGGAAAGGGTTTTCCCTAATACTATTTCATAGAATTAGTCAGGTTTTGTAAAAGGAAGAAATATTGTGGAGAATGTGTTGCTTGCTCAATAGATAATTTGGGACATAAACAGAAGAAATAAGCACGTAAATGTGGTGGTTAAGCTGGATATGGAGAAACCCTATGATAGGGTATCATGGATTTTCTTGACTAAGTTGCTAAGGATATTTGGATTAGCAGAATATGTTATTGATATGGTGTGGAGATTTCTAGCTAATAATTGGTATTTAGTGTTAGTAAATGGCAAGTCCTACGACTTCTTCTAGTCATCAAGAGGGATAAAACAGGGTGACCCATTATCCCCTACCCTATTATTATTGCGGAAGAAGTTTTTGTCAATGGGTTTGAATAACCTAAATGAGGATAGTGAATATAAAGGCTTTGGTCTCCATAAATGGAGCCCTAAAATAAATCATCTTGCCTAGGCGGATGACACAATCTTGTTTAGCTCATGGGGCAGGAATTTAGTTATTAAAATGATGAAGGTAATAAGGGACTATGAGTTGGTGTTAGGGCAGAAGGTCAATAAAAATAAAAACCACTTCTATCTACATGATAATACCCTCTAAAATATTGCAATATGGTTGAGAATATTGACTGGCATCAGATAGGAAAATTTCCCTTTTACATATCTGGGCTACCCAGCTTTCTTTGGGAGGGGAAGAGTCAGTTATTATGAAGAGATATTGAGGAAGATTGCAAGAAGAATTTTCTCATGGCACACCAGGTTATTATCAGCCAGAGGTAAGGAAATTTTAATTAAGCATGTCCTGTAATCAATTCCTATATATCTTCTCTCAATAATAATCCCTCCAAAAAAGGTCATAGATCAGGTGCATCAGTTACTGCAAAATTTATTTTGGGAGGTAATGATGGAGCAAGTAGCAAACACTAGGTAAAATGGATGGACTTGTGGTACCTAAAAGATGAAGGGGTTTTGGGCTTTAAATCACTCCACGACATGAATAAGGCCCAATTGGCTAAACTGTGGTGGACTTTTAGGGTTAAAACAAATTCCATTTGGGCAAAATTTATGTGGGACAAATATTGCAAAAAACTCCGCCCAGTAATTATATCCAGTAGAGGGGCTTGCAAGTATGAGAGGCATGGTGAAGGTTAGGGAGGAGGTCGAACATGAGATATGGTGGAAAGTGAGATCAGGTAATTCAATTTTTGGTTTGATAATTGGATCAAATTAGGAGCCTTATACTTCAAAGAAAATCAGGCAATAAGAGATGAAGAGATGGAGATTAAGGAGATGTTTTTAGAAGGAGTCTGAAATAGGGAGAACCTGTTGGAGCATACATCTGAAGAGCTTGTTGACTCTATTATACCTGATATAAAGCCTAGAAAAATGACTCTATGTGACAAACCTTGGTGGAGAGGGACTAAACTTGGGGAGTTCTCAGTAAAGTCAGCATATCACTTGCTTAGGGAAGAAAACTAAGCAAGAATGGAACAGTAAAATGTGGAGTAAGGGAGTACTTCTAAGATTTCATTCCTCTTATGGAAGGTGATTAAAAGAAGAATACCTACTAATGATATCTTAAAGAAAATGCATATCAGTGTGGTATCCAAATGTTTCTGCTGTGAGGCTGGGGTAGAGGAAACAATAGAACATTGTATCCTAACAGCCTCCATAGCTCAAAAACTATGAAAGTATTTCTCTTCCTGTGCAGGTATCAAAATGGAGGGCTTGCAGCTACATCAACTCATATATATATTATATCAACTAAAGCTAGCCAAATTGCATATATAGTTCCTGCCGTCATTATATGGGAATTGTGGAAAAGGAGAAATGCTAGGAGACATGGAAAAGACTATTCCTTTGAAAGAATGGTACACCATGGAAAAAAGACCCTCCAATTCATTGTCAAAGAGAAGTACCCAAGGATAAGAGGGATCTGCAGTCAATGATCTGATATGCTAGATAAATTGAGGAAGTACATGCCTAAACTGTACTACTTGAAAGTGAATTGGAGGCCTCCAAAAATAGGGTGGATTGCATGCAATACTGATGGAGATGGAGCTAGCAGAGGAAACCCTGGTCATAGTGCCTATGCCTTCTGTTTAAGGGACTGGGAAGGGAATCTATTATAGGTTGAAGCTAAAAGCATAGAGATCTACCCAAATATAGAAGCTGAAGGTATGGCTATTCTACAAGCCTTGAGGTATTGCAAAGACTAGGACTATCAAAGAGTTAGGATGCAAACTGACTCAAGAATATTGAGGGACGTGATCCTGGGTGATTGTAGATGCCAATGGGAGCTAATAGAAGTTATTGAGGAAACACAGGAGATCATGCAACAAAGAACAGTGCAGATAACACATGTCTTTAGAGGAGCTAATCAATTAGCAAATAATATTATAAATGAAGTTATAGGTATAGAAGAAATAAAACAATACTACCAATTTAGCCAATTATGTTGCAAAAGTAGGAAGATTGTTAACTGGGTAAATAACAAATTTCATATATCAAGCTGAGAACTAAACCAATACACAAATACCATTACATGTTAACCACAAGGATGGACACATTGCAAGGCAAAGAGCCTATTATAGAGCATAGAGTATCTAATTACAAAATAATTTATAATGTTACATAACTCTGGGTCTACTAAATGGTGCATTTGTGAGAAAACGTTGTGTAACCCAGGTCAGTGCACCATAAAAAATTGGGGATAAACTTCATAAAAAAATCAATCAAGACCAAGGATGACAAGCAGTCAACATCAAACCCATTACATGTTAGTCATAAGGATGCACATATTGCAAGGCAAAGAGCCTATTACGGAGCATGGAGTATCTAATTACAAAAATAATTTACAATGTTACACAGCTATGGATCTACTAAATCGTGTATGTGTGAGCAAAAGCCTATGTAACCTAGGTTAGTGCACTCATAAAAAATCGGGGATAAGCTTCATAAAAAAGAAGCAGTCAAGATCAAGGATGACAAGGACCTTCAAGAACCTCATGGAGCCAAAGAAGGACCACCAGTTTCTGCAGAAAGGGTTCAATCTTAGCATGCAAAGGGACATATACTTAGGGTGGAGATCGTTAAGTGAACACTTACTTACATGCTGACCTTAAGGGAGATGCATAGTCTTTGTTTCAAATGGAATCAGGGGGGCATGTTGGGGTATCACGCTGAGCACTGGCAAGCACCATAAATTAGTAAAAGAGTAGCAACAACGTAATATAGGAAGAAAAGGGAGGGAAGTACATATATGAATACCAGGCAGATGACAATGAGATGACTAAGAAGAGAAAAGTGCTTGGGCCACTGCGGACCACCATTGAAGACGAAGGTGAACAGATACATTGGAAAAATGAAGTAAAAAAATGGGGAAAGAGAAGTCTAGAACTTTCTAGGAACCCCTATTTCTTAGGGTTAAAGTATTTTTTTCGACCGGCCTTCCGAATCATTTTGTATATTTGGACTCCTCTTTATTAATTTATTTGATCAATAAAACGGGCTTAAGCCCATAATTTAATTTTAAAAAAATTGAAACAAACTTCTATTAATTTCCATATCATAGCATACTTTAACATCTTTCCCCCATGATATATGATATTCATTCTTATTCATATTTGTCAAATAATAAAAATAGGGACAACTCTAATCAATGGTTTAAACTTAGCAACTCTCTGATTCTTCCACCATTTGTTTGAGATGAATGAATGGACCATATACACCAGAAGCTCTAGCAAATAAGATCAATCATTCTTTAGATATAGAACACATAATAAGCTAATGTTCAAAAGATTCCTGATCTTTTTGTTGTAACAAAAACATATGTAAGAATCAATAATCTTTAACATCATCAAGTGTCATGACCCGACCCCTCAGGCCATGATAGTACCTACTACAACCCGTCAATAAGTAACCCTAACCTATAACTAAAAACTATATATAACAACGTATCCTATGGAAGACAATCATAAGAAATAGAAAACTACCAAATAAGGATAAGAACTAGTAGATCACAGAATTAATATATAATAACCTACCCTAAGACCTGCAATTTGTCTATAATAAAGCATCTAATACACAAAATAAGAGCACAAGCTTTTGTGAATACAATATCAATATAGGATTTCTCTAAATACAATATAACTATTAGCCTAAATAAAAGCAAATGGAAATCAAAAGCTCTGGCCGCCAAGAGCTTACACTAATCTTCGAGATCCATAGCAGCTCTGTATGAAGGTCAATCAATAGCGAGGACTCTCACTACGATCTGCAAGTGCTAGAAGTATATTATAAGTATCAAATAAATTGTACTCAGTAGGCATAAGCCGATTGAACTGTACAAATGAAGAAAGTACTATAGCATATAAACTAGGCAAATGCATCACAAATAACTAGACAATGGATATAATCATAATAGAATAGATAATGAAAACTAATGATGAATAACATATACGAGCAAAGAAAGCAACACAAGAAGCATACCTAGGAAAGGCAAATCTGAAATATGCTAGCAAGAAGGACATATTGTAGAATCTACACAGCAAGTTACTTGTGTCAATAATACTAATTATATGCATAAAACCTAATATCCTAGGAATTAATCCAACTCAACCTAAAAGGGAGTATTAAATTAAACTAAAACAAGTCTGCCAAGTTAATAGCTAGTAATACAACACAAGTAAGTGTAGATAAAATCAAATAATAACTAAACAGATGATTATAACCCCAGATGGCAAAGTCAACAAAGATAACCCAACCAACTTCCCTTACTATCAAAGATACCAAAACAACAACCGATATACTAGTGACATGTAAGATATGATGTATGCCCATCAGTGGCAACTTGATCCTGAACCTTACGTTGCAGATAGAGCCACCGGTGGTACTAATATTGATTAATCTAGAATCTATGGAGGGGTCTGCAACTAGAGCCCAGATCTCTCAGCATGGATGAAGCACCTATAATAGAGACACTACGATCATTTGTAGTGCATATCAATAATCAAGTAGATAAATATATCACTTGGGATATCCCAACTAGGAAGGTAGGATCCATACAACATCGAATAATAGTATCCATAAAAGTATAAAAAGGGCATCAAAACACTAGCTAATCAAGTTATGAAACTGAGGTCATGATGGGTGCCTCCGTAGTAAAAAATAATATAGAGCATGTCCTTAACATCTCATAAGTATCAAAATCAAGTAATTAAGTCATCCAGGTGGCTCGACCCTCATTAAAACTAGTTTTAAACCAATTTTTATATCAATTATATGAAACTTTTCGTTTGATGCATGATAATGATAAGCCAATACATCAATAGGGTCATACCACACCACAAGTGAGAATGACCAACCAATGCACCATCACTAGTGACCAAACAAGGTATATAAGATCAAAAAATCACACTACTACCTCTATATTTACAAAGCTGAGAGAAATAACCTGGGATCTTCCTGCTACTTGAACAAGACCTCGAGCCCAACAATGTACTAGTAACTCAATAAAATATCACTATCTCACTACCCTAAGACCTGTAATTTGTCTATAATAAAGCATCTAATACACAAAACAAGAGCACATGCTTTTGTAAATACAATATCAATATAGGATATCTCTAAGTACAATATAAAGATTAGCCTAAATAAAAGCAAATGGAAATCAAAAGCTCTGGCTGCCAAGGCTTACACTAATCTTCGTGATCCATAGCAGCTCTGTATGAAGGCCAATCAATAGCGAGGACTCTCACTGTGATCTGCAAGTGCTATAAGCATATTATAAGTATCAAATAAATTGTACTCAGTAGGCATAGGCCGATTGAACGGTACAAATGAAGCAAGTACTATAGCATATAAACTAGGCAAATGCATCACAAATAACTAGACAATAGATACATCATGATAGAATAGATAATGAAAACTAATGATGAATAACATATACGAGCAAAGAAAGCAAGACAAGAAGCATACCTACGAAAGGCAAATCTGCCACCTGCTAGCAAGAAGGACATATTGTAGAATCTACTCAGCAAGTTACTTGTGTCGGTAATACTAATTATATGCATAAAACCTAATATCCTAGGAATTAATCCAACTCAACCTAAAAGGAAGTATTAAATTAAACCAAAACAGGTCTGACAAGTCAATAGCTAGTAATACAACACAAATAAGTATAGATAAAATCAAATAGTAACCAACCAGATGATTATACACCCAGATGGCAAAGTCAATAAAGATAACCCAACCAACTTCCCTTAATATCATAGGTACCAAAACAACTGATATACAAGTGACATGTAAGATATGATGTATGCCCATCAGTGGCAACTTGATCCCGAACCTCACATGGCAGATAGAGCCACCAGTGGTACTAATATTGATTAATCTAGGATCTATGGAGGGGTCTGCAACTAGAGCCCAGATCTCTCAGCCTGGATGAAGCACCTATAATAGAGCCACCAGGATCATTTGTAGTGCATATCAATAATCAAGTAAATAGATATATCACTTGGGATATCTCAACTAGGAAGGTAGGATCCATACAACATCAAATAATAGTGTCCATAAAAATACAAAAAGGGCAACAAAACACTAGCTAATCAAGTCATGAAACTGAGGTCATCATGGATGCCTCCGTAGTAACAAATAATATAGAGCATGTCGTTAACATCTCGTTAGTATCAAAATCAAGTAATTAAGTCATCCAGGTGGCTCGACCCTCATTAAAACTAGTTTTAAACCAATTTTAAAATCAATTGTATGAAACTTTCCATTTGATGCATGATAATGATGAGCCAATACGTCAATCAGGGTCATACCACACCACAAGTGAGAATGAGCAACCAATGCACCATCACTAGTGACCAAACAAGGTATATAAGATTAAAAACTCACACCACTACCTCTATATTTACAAAGCAGAAAGAAATAACCTGGGATCTTACTGCTAGTTGAACAAGACCTCGAGCCCAACAATGTACTAGTAACTCAATAAAACATCACTATCTCACTGCCAAACATGAAGCTAAGAAATTGCAAGGACAAAAAAATAGTACAGGGAGAGGAACAATTCAAGGAAGCTACCTTACCCTAGCATACCAGTCCAATAACAAACAAAAAAATTAAAAGATAGCTTGAAAGCAAGTAAAGGATAAATATCTCTAGGATCTCTACCTTACCCCCAAAAATATAAGTCCCGATCTATGATAAAACATGACTTAGTCAAACCTATGGGTACGAAGAGGCACTAAAGTCTTGGGCACTGGCTCAAAGTACACTATTGGGAACATGCCCTACTAGAAGCCATATCTAGCTGTAAGGGCAATGAAAGGCCAAAGCACCTAAGGCTCAACTGTAGTCTAAGGTCACCTGAATAACTTCTAAAAGATATTTCTTCTAAGTCACACTAGAATCAAAGCCCTAAGCCTACACTAAGATCTCCAAAGAATTGCACTAATCAAAAGGCTCAACTAGAAATCACAATATGGGACAAGAAGAGAGGAAATGAAATACTAGGAGATTACAATCTAAAATCACATGAAATTTATGCTACACATTATCAAGTAGGGCTTAGTTTAGAACGGATACCGCTTCCTACCTAGAAGTCAATCACGCGTACCTTGAATCCACTACACCCGAGTTATCCACCTTTGAATCCCCTCCAATCATTTATACACCGTCAATATATTGATCACCATATCAATATGAATGTTTTGACACCAAATTTATAAATTTTGGAGATGGACCCCAAATCGGGTCTAAAATGGGGATGTGTGAATTGCTATGGGAATTCCAAAGTCAACTTCATAGAAAGAGTTCCAAATAAATTATTGAGGTTGTGTCCCAAATTGGGACACAATTCAACGCTTGAAAATGAAGGAAATCAGTTCATGCAAGAAAATCTTCAATAGAGCTAAAGAGCAAGGAAAGGGTAGCCCCTTTGGGAAAAATATTACCTTCACACGATAGCTTACTCACTTTTTCAAACACAACATGTATCCACGACCAATACAAACCCAAAATAGACATGGGTAGAAGAAGCACTATTATGCATTTCACCTACTCAGAAATAAAATAGACATGATGTATGATCAATATGATGTCTAACTTAGATAATGATTCATCATAGAAAAGGAATTATTACATGTTACACTTGCTTGCAATACAGCAACAAACATTGAGCCTAAACTTTACGAAATCAAAAGTGAAAACTAAGTAAGCATTTTGAGTATTTGAAAGTAGATAGAAATATGAACATAGGAAAACTCATTGTAGTGGCAGCACACTAAGCAACTTCAGCTTTCCTCTTGCTACTCTTGTTGTATTTTTTCACAAACCTATCTAGCTCCCAAAGAGTTTCTATATCAATTCTCTCTATGCCCCTCTTCACAATGATTCGAACAAATGGAGGAGGAATTTCTAAAGGTAAATTCTCAAGATCTTTAGTAAGTTTTCTTATTTCTTCATTTGCCATCTCCCTCTTATTTTTTCGATCCTTAGCCCTAGGTTTTTTTAAACTAGTATTCCACTGACCTTATGAGAAACTGAGGCTTTCTCCTTCTAGTTGTTCTTCAATTTTTAACTACTTCCATAAGGTTTTTCATAAGATAGTTTGCCATTCAAAAGAAGGAACTTCAAGTTATTATAACACTTAGTCTCCTTTTGATCCTCTTCCCTCTCTCTACAACTCTACCAATTACCGTGGAGTTGTCAATTTGCAATAACTGCAACACCAGGTGGCCAAACTAAAGGTCTACTAGAGATTTTCCCACAAGAACGAACCAAAATAAGGCTACGAAGCTTCTCCTTAGCTTCAAACTTCTTCAAAAAACTTTTAACATGATTTAGCTCACCCTCTAACCTACTTTTAAGATTTTTAATCGGAACAATCGACACTGATCCAGTTAACTTAATCCTAACCATATCTTTAACCCGCGAAATCACAGTAGCTACCTCATCATTCCCACTAGGATAGCTACCCCCCCCCGGTCTACTCTACGCTACAAACCCAGCCCCACTACAACCTTCGTAGGAGAAGAAAAAGGTTTTTTTTTTAGGTTTTATGGTTTATTTTAGATAGATCCAGGAAAAAATCACTTCTCTGGTAACGTCTATACCTGGAGAACTAAGAATATGAATATTTCTCAAGCCACCACCACTAGTACAACCTCACTAGAGACACCTAAAGTTTAAAAATCATAAAAGGTACCACATCGAACTCAGGATCGTTTGATAGCTAATTCTGCCTCCTCAGGAATTGTGCCTGACGGCTTTAAGTCCTTTATATGTCAATATGAATACTATATTTAAGTCTTTTAATAGAGGTATGCCACCATAGTCGTTGGGCACAACTCCCAAGGATATAAAGTTAGTGACCAACAGATCCTGAATTCGACGTGTTACCTTTTTTGATTTCAAAACTTTAGATGTCTCTAGTGAGGTTATACCAATGGTGGTGAACTTGAGAAACGTTCATCTTCTTGGTTCTCCGGGTATAAACTTTGTCAGAGAAATGATTTTTTCCTGAATCCATCTGAAATAAAAATTGTAAAACCTGAAAAAAAAACTTTTACTTCTCATAAGGAGGCTGTGGTGGGGTTAGGGTTGCAGATGGAGGAGACAGTTGTGGTCGGGGTAGCCAGCCTAGTGGGGATGATGAGGTAGCTGCTATGATTTCTAGGGTTAAAGATATGATTATGATTAAGTTAACTGGATCAGTGTCGATTGTTGCGATTAAAAATCTTAAAAACAGGTTAGAGGGTATGCTAGATCATGTTAAAAGTTTTGTGAAGAAGGTTGAAGCTACGGAGAAGATTCATTGTCTTGGTTTGCTTCATGCTTGTAAGAAAATCTCTACTAGTCCTTTAGTTTGGCCACCTACTGTTGCAACTATTACAAATGATAACCCCACGGTAACTGTTGGAGTTGTAGAGAGGGGTAAAAGGATCCAAAAGGAGAACAAGTTTTAAAATAACTCCAAGTTCCTTCTTGAGAAAGGAAGACTACCTTATGAAAGACGTTATGGAAGTAGTATAAAATCGAAGAACAATAAAAAGGAGAATAGGCCCTCAGTTTCTCATAAGGTCAGTGGGATACTAATTCCGAAAATACCTACGACTAAGGATCTGAAAAATAAGAGGGAGATGACAAATGAAGAAATAAGAAAACTTACTGAAGATCTTGAGAACTTTACCTTTAAAAACCCTCCTACCTTTGTTCGGAATGCTATGAAGAGGGGCATAGAGAGAATTGATACAAAAACTCTATGGGAGCTCGGTACGTTTGTGAAAAAATACAATAAGAGTAGCTAGGGGAAAGCTGAAGTTGCTCAATATACTGCCACTACAATGAGTTTTTTCTACGCTCATATTTTTGTCTTCTTTCAAATACTCAGAATGCTTGCTTAGTTTTCACTTTTGATTTTGTAGAGATCAGGCTCAATGTTTGTTGTTGTATTAAAAGCAAATGTAACAGATACATCATTTTCTATGATGAATCGTTATCTAAGTTAGACATTATATTGATCATGCACCATTTTTGTTTTGTTTATGAGTTGGTGAAATGCATATTGGTACTTCTTCTATCCATGCCGATAATGCAAAAAGTTG
>JAABOM020047209.1:0-53534 GCA_011800125.2 Solanum clarkiae | reverse complement strand
GACAATGTACCTGTGACCACATCAGGTGAAGCTTCTAAATTTTGCCGACTCCCCAGAGCATAAGTGCGATTCTGGACTCTGCTAGAGCTAGCTGGTCCTCTAACACCTCTACCACAACCCATACGTGCTTGTTGACCCCTACCTATTGGAGGAACTGATGATGATGATGCAACAGCTGACCCAGTAAATTGTGCTATATCACCCATACGCCTCCTCGGGCAATACTTTATCATGTGCCCTGACGTACCACACCAATAACAAACATTTGTCCCAACAAGACATATACCCGGATAACGCCTTCCACACTGGTTACAAGGTTGCCTAGCAGTCATTTACTGGCCTGCTGAATATCCCATTGTTCGGGCACCTTGCCATTCACTTCTTAGACCAAACTGATTTCTCCTAGACCCCTGAAGTTGTTGTGGAGAACTGGCTGCAGAGTAGTAGGATGATGGCTTAGGTGGTATATTAGAAAACTGAGGCCTCAGCTCATCTTGGGGTGGTGTAAACTGCCCTGTAGATCTGGCCCTTTTAGCCTGCCCCCTTTCCCTCTTGTGTCCTTCTTCTCTGCCTCTGATCCTCCAACTTCTGTGCAAAACCTTGCATCCTCGCTATGTCCATGTCATTATTCAAGGAAGCAATGGTACAGTCTCTGAACAGATACGTATCTAATCTATCTAGCTATCAATGAACTCTATCTGCCATAGTAGCAACTACATTAGGAGCATACTTGGACAGGGAATTAAATTGGAGGCTATACTCCCTCACGCTCATATACCCCTGGTGGAGATTCAAGAACTTATCTACATGGGCCTCTCGGATCTCTAATAGAAAGTAATGGTCAAGAAAGGCCTCTTTGAACTCCTTCCAAGTGGTTGGGGGAGCATCTATATCTTTGGATTGCTTCCAAGCTTCATACCACAATATAGCCACACCCTTCAACCTATATGTCGCTAACTCAACAGCTTCTGTACCATTCACATGCATAACATCTGAAGTGCGCTGAATCTGATCAATAAAGTCTTGGGGATCTTCATTAGGGACAGACCCAGTGAAGCCTGGAGAGTCTAAATTAAGGAAGTCACATATCCTCATGTCAGTTTACCTATTTGCACCAACTACACCTATAACTAGACCTTCTTGTCTTTGACCTTGGCCAGCTACTATACGAGTCAATAGTTGCACTGAATTTCTCAGATCCTACACGGTGGCATCGATAGGTGATTCTAGGGGATTTTCACTACCTTCGGGTTCATCAAGAGCTCGAGAAGTTGGAGATGTCTGTGATAGAGACTCATCTCGAGCCTTATTTCGCTGTCTCACATGACTGGGTGTACCAACCACCACTTCTATTGCCTTTCCTTTACCTTTGTTCTTCCTAGTTTTTGGCATACTTGCTTGTTGTACAAAACAATTTCGGAGTTAGACACAATCCACCTATCACGGTTAGCTCTATGGCATGATCTAAAGAATGAAATGAAAGTAACAACTCCTAAATGCCATGTAGCCTCCTGCTTATAAATGTGGCATATAACACATCGATAAACAAGACTCTACACAGACATAACTTTGTAGGCTCCCTAGGATGACCCGCTCGGACACCACTTCTGTCACGCCCCAAGTCCCATTAAGGCGGACAGGCACCGATTGCTGAAAAGGCTCGGGAGAACCAACCTATATCTATATGCTTTTTACATATATTATAAGGTATTTCTACCTTCAATGTGCCTTTAAGAAAGTAAACAGTAATAATAGGCCAAAAGAAAATGTATATGGCTAGGCCGTTGGGGCCACAGTGTCTAAGGTACAAGACATTACCATACTTTAATTTACATAGTCTAAAAAACCTCTAGATAAGAAAAGTATATAATAAGGGTCGGGATTGGACTCGCCTCGACTAATTGTACAATTCAAACATATAAGCTCTAGACACACATAAAGCTCCGAAGCAACCTGGAGCTCGGTAACAATAGCTAAATATCCTGTACTCTACTGGGGAGATCTACTAGCACCTGCACCTACAGCATAAAATGCAGGTCCCCCTAAGGGATGTCAACATGATATAATGTACTGAATGTGTCAGTTAGAAAATACTTTATATGACATAACAACTCAAATGAAACTATGCACTGGTGTAGGATAAGAGACCACCTTTATTTATACTGTGGGATCATGTACTTTATGTTCTTTATATTACTTTACCTTTACTGTATAATCTGTGTACAACATGTAAAACAACTGACCAGCTAATCAGTGGTAAATTTATATCAAGATCATTCCTGGCTAGGTTCTTCCTTAACCCCTCGGGCTACCAATCATGATAGGATCGTCCCTGGCTAGGTGATGCTTCCACCCCTCGGGCTACTACCCATCAAAACAATACACTTTATCTTTCAATTACTTTTAAGATTATTCTTTTGGTGGTCATAATGTTGGAACTGTAGGACTGTAGGTGTAATATGTGACATGTAAATAATCATATAAGACAATATGTTAATGTAAAGAGTATGTTACACAAATAATGAAATGCATATGGGGTGAAACAACTCGTGGACTTTATTTAGTAGCAAGAATCCATGTAACTTTGTATCCACGTACGTATGCATATTTGAAGGTGTCTATGTATGGGAGCATATGAACATGTGCAAGAATGTAGGCACAGTTAATAGTTGTGTCGGAGTTGGTAAGTGCCTTTATTTGCCAAGGAAGGATCTATATTTCATGCCAAACAATACGAAATCAAGTAGCCTTACATACCTCGTTATATGATCTCATTAGTACCTTGGAGTGGCTGCGTTTTCCCTCAAATATTTATCTACAGTATATTAGGCAATAAGACTAGTATTAGTTGCGACGAAACACTTCCTGGCAGCCCAATACCATAAAAACTAACATCCGAGCAGCAAACTTTTAATTAGCGACACAAAGGCATTTCTTCAATATTTTTGCTTATAATCATATTTTCGAACAACCACTCTTATGTACATTTCATATACATCTTATTTCATACTTTTAATAGTCTTACAACAGCCCACAAGGCACAACACATAACAATTCTTCAACATACAAACAGGCGGTATAACGTTACATCTCTTCTCCACACTTCGATGTCAACAATCCCAAAGCTGTTTTAACTTTACCCAAATTGTATCCAATGTTTTTTACACATAAAACCAGTCTTATAATATTCCACAAATAGTCCCAAAGCTGGTAAAGATCGTGGAACAACATATTACAATTATCATCTCCGAAGTTTCTTTTAAGAGTACAATTACGATGTCATAAAACAATTCATCTTTGCAGGCTGTAAAAGTGATGCAGCAGCTCAATTACATGACTAACAAACTATACCTTATTAAAAACATAAGTATTTCTTCATAATTCAGCCAACCAAGAAGAGAAAACTCTCTTAAATAACAAGAAAAGTTTACAATAATCATTAAGACACATGCTGTCCAAATTTCCAGCACAACATACTAGCATATACTTCTTGTTTTTCATGAAGAGACCATACTAAGTACACAACTATGATTACTTACTTTTACCTTCAAGATTATGGTTTCCATCAAGAACCCTAGAGGGTTATGTAGGCTGCTTTGAGAAATGAATTAAAGAGAGAAAAAGAATTTTTTAGAAAAGCTGAAAATTTGTTTCAAGTGGAATGAATTGAGGGCTGCTTTTGAGCCATTTTTAAAGACTCTTTCGGCCAACATTCTCTTAAATGTTTGACCACACATTAACACCTATTAATACACTTGTTATGCAGCATTTTGTCCCTTACACTTGAGCCTAAATGGGTCTCAAATTGATAGGCCTTGGCTGCCCATTTTCTAGCTTTCTTCTTAATTAGTTTTGGGCCCAAATAGTCAAGTGGGTTGTGATGTACATGGGACCTTCTCACATTCTTATTGTCCTGAAAATAAGATAAATTTATGATCCTAAAATATGGGCTAAAGTTACACCCTTAACACGGGCTTTATTCATAATTGGACTTGGACAAATTCGACGTCGGGCCTCGTCTCCATTTAGCTAGAAAATTAAGCTAAGCAAGTAGGTGATTCACCTACTAGCTTATTACGTCCTACAAGCACCTTAATTGTCTCACTTATTTAGGGCTGTGATCTCCTCAATTTAACACAAAAGATGTATACACTCGACCCGCTTAAGCGCTAGACGTATGTATTGCCCATTAACACGAGATTCAAGCACTTTTAATAATTGGCGCTAATTTGTCCAAACCATATCATGTTTCATTTACATAGCATTAATACATGTAAAATATAGAGTTTTACAACTATAGCCCACAATACTGACCCCCCCTTCTCCCTATAGATAGACCTTTGCAATCATAGAGAATGAACTTTGTTAACCCTTCGTCTTCGTGTCCTAAAAACCATAATTGTGTAGTAAAATTTCTATACTCTCGTGAACACAAAGTGTAATAGGCGTTTGTAGGGACCCCCAAGTTAGAAGCCTTGAAAGTGTAGAAAAGTTGGGGCTGAAAAGTTCAAGACTGATTGCACGAGCTAATTTCATGGCCCTTGGTTCATTCTATGAGTCGTAGACAAATCTCGTGAATAAGGGGCTTCGGAGATCATAATTTTTTGTTAAGTGCAAAATGATTCATGAGGACCATCTATGACCTATGGAAGGAAACACAAATCATAGGATGAGTAGTAGATTGAGATCTAGACGTGAAGAAAATTTAGTGTTTTTGGAAAGTAAACCATGACCAGTAGGATAGCCCGTGGTCCTATTTACAATTTGTGATTGATGTCTGTGCATGGGATACCTGAGAATAAGAACTTTACTAAGTGTGGAAGAGTTCTACGAGGCCATTCATGAGCTGTGTATCAAAGTACAACCCATAGATATAGATTTGTGGTTTGATAGGCTAGTAATTGGTATCTGAAGATTGGAGGAGGAGAATATAATGACATGAACCACAACTCATGGTTCAATCCATGGCCTGTAATTAGGGTCTCGTGTTTCATGTATGACAGTTTTAATGAAGGGCACTTTTGTCCTTTCCGTGATTCATAGATTTAAACTATGTCATTTTTATGACCATTTAGGCCCCTAATCAGACCTAAAAATACTAAGTATTCCCACTCTTTTTCATTTTTTTCACTTTCTCAAAATTCTAAGCCAACTATTCTCTCCAAGAACAAGGCAAGAAGGGTAGGATTTTCAAGGTTCCTTCTCTGTAAAAACAAGTTCCTTCTTCTTAGGCTACACCTAAGGTATATAGTTTATTTGTGGTTAAATGAGTTCATTTGGATTGCATGCTCACATATTTCGTACAATCAAAGATACTAATAAATACTCTTTGCCTACATGATCTAACCATGTAGGGACCGAAGACTATTTTCTTCCACCTCTTGATTGTTAGCTCTGTTTGTGAAAGTAGTTGTGGTGAGTCCTATCATCCAAGGACAAGCGACCATCTATCTACCTATTATGTTGCTTTTTATTATGTTTATTTACTTAGAGGGTGATCTTGGAACATATCTTGCCCCCCGTCCTATTATATAACTTAGAGGTATTGGTGGACAACATGTAGACTCTTATATGGATTTGTGCTATGTCCTGCATTTTATTGCTTATTGAAAGGACCCCAAAACGTGCCCAAAAATGTGCCTTGGAAGTGCCTAGAATCATAATTTTTATATATTTCAAAATCTGTGCATGATATTGAATATTCGACTTCATATTCTTGATCAGGGAACAAAATTGAATGGGAAATAGGTCTAACCCTAATTTTAGAGCAAACGAATCACAATTTCAATTTCCCAAAAATCAAATTCTAGTGAGGTTTCTGTGCCCCTAGCTCGACGCGCCAAGGGCGCGCCTCAGTACATTTTCTTGTGCAATTTTCTTGTTAAGTCCAAGACTTTTGGGTCTTGGGCCTCAGCCTTCCCATGCATGAAAATACCTTTACTTAGCGATATTTCACCGTTATATCATACAAGACATTCCCCCAACACTCTCTCAAACCCTTAGGCTAATATTCTCTCAAAATTCAAGTTTCCAAATCTCTTTCGGATCTTAAGGAATTCATCCAAGCTTCAAGTCTCCATTAAAATGCTCATCAAGAAATTCTCCAAAGCTAAGGTATGTGGGTTTTATTCATGGTTTCCTTTCACCCATGAAACCCAAGCTTCCTTTTTACCTAAATTGCATGATTTCAAGTTGCTTTACTTATGGGTTTTACTTATTATGAATTAGACTATGAACTATGTTGGGGTTTCTTGAAACTATTTTAGCATATTTTGAGCTATGAATCTAAGATCCATTGTAGGATTTGATGAAGGGTTTTGATGTATATTGCATGAGAGTGTTACCCAGTATTGATGGATCATTTTACATTGAATTTTCTTGCATGATTTCATACCTAAATGCAAGGTTTTACACTAGCACTATACACTCGCCAAGTGTTTGATAAAATGTCCAGTTATGATTTCTTGAAGAATTGAAGGTCCAATGCATGTATTATGAGATGAATGACTTTATGATGATGAAAGGAATGTATATATATGATATTATCCTATATCGTATTGGGAATTGACCATGCCTCACTCAGGGGGTTGTGAGCCTGGGTAACCATGTCGAGGGGTTTGTACCTAGATAACCATATTAAGGGGTTTGTACTTTGATAACCGAGTGGAGGGTTGGTACCTCAATCACCATGGGTGGTAGGATGAGGTGATCCACCAACCAATTCAGGGGTCGGTACCTCAATAAAATATGAATTCCATAATGATGGTCTCTTCTTGCATATGTATGATGTTCTATGTAAACATGATTTACTTTAAGCATCTTCCATGCACACCATATTGTCATATGGTATTCATTGCCTACACTTATGCATTTTGATTATGTTCCTTATCTCTTGTTGCATTACATCCTACACACTTAGTACATTCAAATGTACTAACGCATATTTTATGCCTACATGATATTACCATGCAGAAACCGGAGCCCTAGTTAAGCATCTTCATCCATCTGGCTAGTATGATTTCTCTCAAGTTAGTTAGTAAGTCCTCCATTCTGCGGACAATATCTATGATATCATGCTATGTACCAAGACTATCTTTCTTTTATGTATGTATTGACTATAAGGGTGAGCCCGATTAGTTGTCTTGGCCCCCGCTCCTATCTATATATTAGAGGTGTTGTTGGACATGTTATGTACTAAGCCTTGATTCTCTTGTTTTTGATGTTTATGTTATGAAAGTCTTCCTTTAGTGCCTTTGCCCTTATTTCTAATCTAATTTTGTTGTTTAATTGCTTCCGCGATCAATGATGTGTAATATTTACTTAAGAGGATTCTTTGGGATTCCTTCGAGTTCCCCATTCACCATGTCATATCTAGGCCCTAGGCTTGGATTGTGACACTTATGGAACTTTCAATTATGGCTTTCTATTGATTGTGGATGATATGAATATGTTTATGATGAGATTGAAAATATGGAAAGTCCTACGTCCATTTTATCCCTATACCATGAGTCATACTTACCCGCCCCTTAGATCTTATGTGCTATATGCTATGTGAATCTATGCACATCCCTATCCCTATGACATCTCCATAGCATGAATCATACTTTCCCATCCCTTAGAAACTATGTGTTTATTATTTTTGTAAGCGCTTTTGAACCGATGATGTGTATACGGATGCTATGAGTCTTTCTTGAGGACTCTCGGGTTCTCATTCACCATGCCACTCCTAGGCCCTAGACCTGGGTTGTGACAAGCTTGGTATTAAAGCACTAGGTTTATAAATGATCCTCAGATTCCAACATGTCGCATCGAGTAGAGTCCTATTCTTGGGTGTGAAATGCTCCATACCTATAAGTGGAAGGCTATGATGGCATTCTACGAATTGTGTCACTTCTTCATGTCTTATGTCGTGCTTAGGGTCGTGTCTTTAGACTTTCTAACATTGACGATATCCTTGATGTCTTACAGTGTAATGAACCTAAAAAGTGCCCGAAAACGTGCCTCATAAGTGCCCGGAATCTTATTTTCCATATATCTAAAAATTCATTTGTTATTTAAAAAATCTGACTTTATATTCTTGTTCATGGGGTCAAAATTAGAGGGACGAGGGTCTAACCTCAATTTTAAAGAAAATGAATCGATTTCTGAAATTTGCACTTGGTGCAATTTCCAGTGAGGGTCTGCAACCTCTCTGTGACGCAAAGAGGTGTAAATTCTGCATTGTTTTTCTTAGTCTGTCCAGATTTTTCTAAGTGTTGGGACTAAGTTTTTCCAAACGTGTTTTTACCTATACTTAGCCTTATTTTACCTTCACATCACCCCAAACATTCCCCGATACTCACCACAACACTTAGCCAAATATTTGCTCCTAAATTCAAGTCCCAAACTCAAGACCAATCTTAAAGATTTCATCAAGTATCTCACTCAATCTTCAAGTCTCCATTTCCAATCTTCTTCAAGGGTTCTCCAAAGTAAAGGTATATGGTGTTGAACCATTGGATCCTTCCACACATGGTGCCTAAAACCTCTTTTTACTTATATTGGATGACTTAAAGTGGATTTTACAAGTAGGTTTTGTATATTGAGAAATTTACTGCACAGTCATTTATGTTCTTGAATGTACGGTTGTTTTAGCATGTTTTGAGCTTTAGATCTTGGATCTAATGTTGGATTTGATGAGGGGTTTTGATGTGAATTTCTTGGGGGTGTTGCAAGGTGTTGGTCGATGGTTTTACAATAGATTTTCTTGCATGATTTCAGCTCTAAATTTCATGGTCTTTTACCTCCATTACACCAACCCAAGTGTTTGATAAAATGTCTGACTAGGGTTTCTTACTGAAATAAGGGTCCAAAGCATGAGATATGATATGATTGATGTTATGATGATGAAATGAGCTTATATTTATGATAAATTATATATAAAGTGTTGCATTAGACCTGCCCAATACAAGGGGTCTAAGAACTCGGATAACCGAGATGAGGGTTTGTACTCATTAACCGAGAGAAGGGTTAGTTCT
Organism: Solanum clarkiae; assembly: GCA_011800125.2. Lineage (NCBI taxonomy): Eukaryota > Viridiplantae > Streptophyta > Magnoliopsida > Solanales > Solanaceae > Solanum > Solanum clarkiae. Next base: position 44,517 of record JAABOM020047209.1, on the reverse strand, counting down.
TCTCCACCTAGTGATGGGGAAACATCATCACTAATCAAGATGGGGTTAGTACTCATCAACTGAGGGAACGGTTAGTACTTCTCCACCTAGGTGATGGGGCGGCATTATCACCAAACAAGGGAAGGGTTAGTACTTCTCCACCTAGGTGATGGGGCGACATTATCACAAACCAAGCGAAGGGTTAGTACTTCTCCGCCTAGGTGATGGGGTATTATCACCAACTAAGTGAAGGGTTAGTACTTCACCACTTAAGTGGTGGGGCGGCATCATCACTAATCTCAAGGGGTTTATACTTTGGAAATCTAGCTTGGTCTATTCTTCACATATGATACCTTATATGAGCATGAGTTATTTAAGCATGATTTACTCTAGCGTTGTATATACATGCCATCTTGCTATAATATGCCCATTCCCTGTTGTTATGCATTTTGATCATGATGTCTATTTCTTATTGCATTGCATCCCACATACTTAATACATTCAAATGTATTAACACATACTCTTGCCTATATGATATTACCATGTAGGAACCGGTGCCCTAGTTTATTCTCCTCCCCTTCCACATGGCTAGTTCGGTGCTACTCATCCTAGTTGGTGAGTCCTCCATTCCAGGGACTTTGGTCTATGTTCTATTATCTTGTATTGAGACACTTTACTTTATATTCGTTTTGACTATGAGGGTGAGCCCGGTTACCTTGTCTTGGCCTCCGTTCTTATTATGTATTTAGAGGTCTTTATTGGATAAGTTATGTATCTATGATTTGAGCTTAGACTCTTTATCTCTTGATGGTGATGTTTTGCAAGCTATCCTATAGTCCTTTGCCCCGTATTATTACTTTATTCCTTTTTACACGCTTCTGCGATCAATGATGTGTAATGAAAAGTTACGAGGCTTTATTGGGGACCCTTTAGGCTCCCCATTCGCCGTGTCACATCTAGGCCCTATTTTGGGTCGTGACAAACTTGGTATCAGAGAACTAAGTTGTTAGATCCTTGAAGTCTAGCAGACTGCATCGATTAGAGTATTATTCATGGTTGTGTTGTGTACCACAACTATGAGTAGGAGACTATGAGGCGTTCTAGGAGATGTTTTTCTTTATGATCCATGTCTTGCGATAGAGTTACATCCCTAGGGCTTATTGCTAACCCCTAACTGTTACATTTCAGGATATGTCTCAAGCTACTCAAGATGGAGATATAATGAATGCAGAAGTTTGAAATGCTCTATGGGTAATGGCCAAAGCGGTTACAACATTGGCAACTCAACTCAACCATCAAGTGGGTGCTCCCGAGACTTCTAGTGGTGAGAGGGGAGATAGTGAGGCCAAGAGGGCCTATAATGTGGGTAAGTTCAAGAGTATCAAGGGTAGAATTGATGCTATGTGTCCAACATGTGATAAGATTCATAAAGGCCCATGTTTGAAGGATAGAAACACTTATTTCGTTTGTGGGGAAGTGGGACATAAGAGAAAGGATTTCCCCATAGTTGCAATAAGAGTAAAAGAGGTGATGGTGGGATGACAAATCTCAAGTGTCAAAGGTGTGGGTAGTATCATAGTGGCCCAAGCTTGAGGAAGACCAATGCTTTTTATGGGTGTAGTAAAGTGGGTCACAAGCTAAAGGATTATCCATATGTTCAAAGGAAGTATAAGGGTGGCCTTTAGATCTAGGTGGTCATGTTGATCAAGTGACTCAAGGAGGGGACGAGGTACCCGATGCTAATACCTGTAAGTTGAAGTTTTCTTGGCTTTATTGTGCATGTATTGCTAAGCTACTATTTCTTCTCTATCCTTTTTGGTTGCTAGTGGGGCTTCTTGTGTGCCCAAGTTGTTGTGTGGGCCTTTGGTGTCCATTGTTTTATTGGGTGAATTGTTGCTAGAAGTTTTATAGGTGTTGATTCGAGTCTACATTATATTAAGTCTTGCTTTGTGGCTTGTTAGAGTTGGCATAGTGGATTTGGATGTCATTATAGGGATAGAATGGTTGCATGCATGCTACGGCTTCATGGATTGTAAAACCCATAGAGGTAGCCCTGATTCCATTATGAGCCCGTCTTTGAGTGGGAGGTTGTTAAATGGTAGCACGGGAGGTAGTCCATTTTATTCCCTAAGGTATAATTGGTCTCTAAGGAGTTGTGTTTGTCATCTTGTGATAAATAGAGGTGTTGAACGTAAGTTGTTTTGTCTATAGAATAGTTGTTAGACGTGGATGAGGCGTTGAATGTCCTTTTAGATATTTTGAATTTTGGGGCAATGTCCTTTGCTTTGACTAGTACACTGGTTATGCCTATAAGTCTCATGAGTAAGATCTCTAGTCCTTACCCTAATAGGTTTTTTGGTGGTTGGTGATGATAATGTGGTTTGTTCCCTAATGAAGTAGTGCATGTGAATCATTTGAGGGTAGTATTACAAGTTTAATGAAGAAGGTTGGATCCTAGTAGGAGAGATAGGAATTTTGGTGGTAAGAGGTTGCCTTCCTAGGTTTCATGGTGCTGGTGATGGTATTAAGGTGGATTTTAGTAAGATAAAGGTGATTAGGTGATAACCTAGACCTTGACTTCCTTGGGTATTAGGAGCCTTTTGGGTTTAGTCGTCTATTACCGGAGATCATGAGTAGGTTCTCTTCTATTATTACTTTTATGACTTAGCTAACCCTAAGTAAGGCCATGTTGTGACCGACGTTTTGAGTAGGCTGATTTGATAGGTCTGGGAGTTGCTATTTCTTGTGTTATTCCTTAGTTTTAGTAGGATTCATGTGTATGAGGGTTGATCATTGATTCCTTCCAATCCAGGAGACCCGAAATTATTTTCAAGAAAACCTACATGGATTCTACTTGTTTTACTTCGGGATTTGAATATTATGATTCTTAAAATTCTATTGATACATTGGTAGTATTTATTTGATGATTTTAATGTGATTTAAACTGTTATATGAGGATTTACTTTGGGTTTATGAAATTATAAGTATGTATGTTCCCCTTTTGAAATTATTTATGCATGAGAGCTTGCAATATGGATTTAAATATGGAATTACTAATGTTTTAACTTCCACTTCATATTATAAATGTCGATTTTTAAATGGAGCCTTAATTACCCATGTTATTTCGTCATTGTTCATAGCATATGCATTCATGTACACGAATTATTCTGAAAAATTATGTTATGGGTAAGCCCAATTTCGTGTTATGGTATGATTGTGATAAAAGGTTGGTTGTGATAGTATTGTGATCACATATATGCCTTTGATTTTGGCTCTTTAAGCATTTTAGGTGCTTGCACCTTTTTGTATATGAATGGGCATTCCTATGCATGAGTATTATGACTATGAAACTATGATTTTAGCATTTGAACCTAAGTACGAATTATTATAAATGGTGTTTGACTTTTAAGCCCAATTGTGCATTGAAATGATTTGGAAAATGACTATTGCCTCTTAAAAATATGTACATACGTATTATAAGTATTCTTGTGGGATGACGACTTAGCTTATTGTGTTGAGCGTCTCGGGGTAGTTTGGGCTGCTTGAATAACATGTTACTAATGAGTGTAGAACACGTAAGGTTGTAATATGATGGGTAAGGATGGTCAATCTATTTAGTCAACTACGATTGATTAGTCATTTCTCTAAGATTGATCTTTGATTTGGGTTTTGTCCTTAAGTAAGGGTAAGGGTAAGTGATATCCCTTAGTGTCCTTTTCGGACTAGGAGTGAGCATCTTGCATGTTGGTGGAGTTGTTTGGTTGGCTTATGCATTGGTTGTGCCTATAGGTTTCATAAATAGGGTCTTGAAACCTTACCTTGATATGTTTGTGGTGGTATCTACTAATAAGGTATTGATTTTTTTAGAGCTTGTGAATTATTTAGGGGTAGTGTTGCAAGTCTTGGATGATGAGGGGATTGGTTGCTAAATATGATAGGTGTGAGTTGAGGATAAGAAGAAGGTTGTTAGAACTCTTTAGGGATTGTGGTATGAGTGTGCATTGATTTTTCCGGTAAGGCTAGTGTTGTGGTTGGTGCGCTAGGTAGCCTAGTGTGTGTGGATAATGGTGGCAAAGCGATGCCTAGTAGAGTCAATTGCTCGGCTAGATAGGGAGTTAGGTTGATGGAAGTTGAGAATGGTAGTATAGTGTTCTTGATGGTTTCAAATCTTCTTCGGTTAAGAGGACTAGATTAGGTAAGGCCTTGATTTCGGCCTTATTAGAGTTGGAAGCTTTGGGTGAGAGAATGATAGAGTGGAGGTTGTCTCCCAAGGGGGAGATGATGGTTATTGTACCAAGTAGGTTAGGTGTATTTAAGATTGACAATTGAGTTGAGGATTGTGAGTCCTTATAGAGCGTAGAAGGAGGTTGATAAGGTTGCATAAGTTTGGGGAATAGCCTATGATAGGGGTATGCTTTATCCAGTTTGTCATGCTTCTAGATTGAGGGGATGTGTTGGTGACCCTAGTGTTATAGAACTCTTTGAAGTTGTGGGTGAGGTGTTGGATGGATGAGTGGAGAAATTGATTGATTGAGAATGATGTAGTGTTCTTCTAGGCCCTTTTGAAGAGTTGCCTATTCATATGTGTTTCTCGGTGAGCCAATGCAGACATGGAGGAGCGATATCCATATCTCTTTCACTCTAATCAAGAATATGAGGACATTTCGATTCCTTTCTATGATTGCAAGTCCTATTTTTCAGCCCCTATGTCATTCATGTGCATTCATGTTTAAGTTGGCAAGTTTATGATGATTTTACACTTACGTTAGGATCTTGAAAATGGTGTTTCTAATGTAATGTTGCATTCTTCTTGGGGCTGATTTGTTGATCATCACTCTTGTCTTGTACTTCCCTTTTACATTTGGGGACAGATGTTCCCAAGGGGGAGATATTGTAACGAACCCAAAAACTCCCCAAAAACATGCCTCAAAGTGTCTGTGATCTTGTTTTCCATATATCTAAAAATTCGTTTGTTATTTCAAAAATCCGACTTTATATTATTGTTCAGGAGGTCCAAATTAGGGGGGTAAGGGTCTAACCTCAATTTTAAAGCAAAGGAATCGATTTATAAAATTTGCACTTGTTGCAATTTCTAGTGAGGGTCCGCGACCTGTGGAGAGGTGTAAATTCTGCACTATTTTTCTTACTCCATCTAGATTTTTCTAAGTGTTGGGCCTAAGTTTTTCCAAACGTGTTTTTACCTATACTTAGCCTTATTTCACCCTCGCATCATCCTAAACATTCCCGAATACTCACCAAGACATTTAGCAAAATATTTGCTCCTAAATTCAATTCTCAAACTCAAGACCAATGTTAAAGATTTCATCAAGGATCTCACTCAAGCTTGAAATCTCCATTTCCAATCTTCTTCAAGGGTTCTCCAAAGTCAATGTATGTGGTGTTGAACCATTGGGTCCTTCCACCCATGGTGCCTAAACCCTCTTTTTACTTATATTGCATGATTTAAAGTGGATTTTACAAGTGGGTCTTGTATATTGAGAAATTTACTACACAGTGATTTATGTTCTTGAAAGTACGGTTGTTTTAGCATGTTTTGAGCTCTAGATCTTGGATCTAATGTTGGATTTGATGAGGGGTTTTGATGTGAATGTCTTGGTGTTTTGCAAGGTGTTGATTGATAGTTTTACAATAGATTTTCTTACATGATTTCATCTCTGAATTTCATGGTCTTTTACCCCCATTACACAAATCTCCAATTGTTTGATAAAGTATCCAGCTAGGGTTTCTTGTGGAAATGAAGGTCCAAAGCATGGGATATGATATGATTGATGTTATGATGATGAAATAATCTTGTATTTATGATGAATTCTATATAAAGTGTTGCATTAGACCATGCCCAATCTAGGGGGGTCTAAGAACCCGGATAACCGAGATGGGGTTTTGAACTCATTAACCGAGAGAAGGGTTAGTACTTCTCCACCTAGTGATGGGGCAACATCATCACTAATAGATATGGGGGTTAGTACTCATCAATTGAGGGAAGGGTTAGTACTTCTCCACCTAGGTGATCGGGCGACACTATCACCAACCGAGGGAAGGGTTTGTACTCCTCCACCTAGGTGATGGGGCGACATTATCACCAACGGATAGAAGGGTTAGTACTTCTCAACCTTGGTGATGGGGTGGCATTATCACCAACCGAGTGAACGGTTAGTACTTCACCACCAAAGTGATGGGGCGGCATCATCACTAACCTCAAAGGGTTTATACCTTGGAAATCTAGCTTGGTCTATACTTCATATATGATACCTTATATGCGCATGAGTTATTTAAGCATGATTTTATTCTAGTATTGTTCATATATGCCATCTTGCTATAATATGCCCATTGCCTATTGCTGTGCATTTTGTTCAAGATGTCTATTTATTATTGCATTGCATCCCATATACTTAGTACATTCAAACGTTCTAACGCATACTCTTGCCTACATGATATCACCATATAGGAACTAGTGCCCAAGTTAAACTTCATCCCCTGCCACATGGCTAGTTTGGTGCTACTCAAGCTAGTTGGTGAGTCCATTCCAGGGACTTTTGTCTATGTTCTATTATCTTGTATTGATACACTATACATTATATTCGTTTTGACTATGAAGGTGAACCCGATCACCTTGTCTTCTCCCCCGTTCTGCTCTATGTATTTAGATGTGTTTTTTGGACAAGTCATGTATCTATGGTTTGAGCTTAGACTTTTTATCTCTTGATGGTGATGTTTTGCAAGATATGCCTTAGTCCCTTTCCTTATATTCTTACTTTATGCCTTTTTACATGCTTCCGCGACCAATGATGTATAATGATAAGTTAAGAGGCTTGATTGGGGACCTTCAGGCTCCCCATTCGTCGTGTCACGACTAGGCCCTATTTTGGGTCGTAACATATAGAAGATGCCTCCGAGAAGAGCCCCTTTACTAATGCAGGCCTTGGCTGATGAGAACAAAGTTCCCCAAGAGCCTATGGGAGAGTCGGTTACCCAAGATGAATTTCAGATGGCCTTTATCATACTTGTCTATGTGGTGACAAATCAAAATAGACAGGTTAATCCTCCTCCTAATGCTCCCACTCCAGTTGCTAGAATGAGAGATGTTACCCAGATGAATCCTTCGGAGTTTTATCACTTGAAAGATGATGAGGATGCCCAGAACTTCACTGATGAACTCTCTAAAATGGTGTCTTTCATGAGGGTTACTTCAGAAGAGAAAGTTGAACTAGCTACCTATCAGTTGAAAGATGTGGCTTAAGTGTGGTACACACAATGGTTGATGGAGAGGATTGGTGATGATGGAGTTAGTTTGGAAGAGTTCAATTTTTCCTTTTTGCACCATTTCTTATCATTTGAGCTTAGGGAGACCAAAATGACACAATTTATCAACCTCAAGTAGGGTGGAATAAGTGTTAGGGAATATACCCTCAAAATTACAAAGCTCTCAAAGTATGCTCCTATGCTAGTGACTAACTCGCTTGCAAGAATGCACAAGTTTATTTCAAGGATCTCTGATTTGGTGGTGAAAGAATGTCTTACGATTATGCTTATCAGGGACGTGGACATATCAAGGTTTATGACTTATGCTGAACAGATTGAAGGGGAGAAGATCAAGGAGAAGAGGGTGAATGAGTCCAAGGGAGCCCGTTATGATGGTGGGTTCTCCAACTCTTGGAGTATTGGTGGATATGTTTGCTACCAACAAGGCCAAGGTACTAACATAAGGGTTGCCAATAGTAGGGTGCCTCCTCCCAAGGAATAGGTGGGAGGTAGAACATTACCTCTTCAATATGGAAGACGTGGGAAGAATCACTCAGTGCATGTTGGAAGGATTTGGGTGCTTGTTTTGGGTATGGTGATCCGAGCCACAAAATTGCTAACTATCCCAAGGATGCCAAAAAAGATCAGGGTCAAATGGATCAAGGTGATCAAGTCCAACCAACGGTTCCTCAAGGTGGTGCCCTAGAAATAATAGGTTCTATGCATTGCATGCTCATTAGGATGTAGAAGAGGCTCTAGATATGGTGACTGGTATGATAAAAATCTTTGATTTTGATGGTTATGCTTTGCTTGATCTAGGTGCACATTTATCTTTTCTGACTCCTCCTTTGGTTATTAAGTTTGGATCGAGTCCTAAAATTTTAAGGGAGCCCTTTTCAGTTATACTACTATGGGTGAGTCTATTGTTTCCCAAAGAGCCTACCAGGGTTGTCCTATCTCTGTTTTGCATAAAGTCCTTTCGTGTGATCTTTGGAACTTGAGATGTTTGATTTTGATATTATTCTCGGGATGGATTGGTTGCATGCTTCAGATGCCTCCATTGATTGTAGAACCCGAAAGGTCAAATTCTAACTTTCGGATGAGCCTGTTGTTGAATGGAAGGGTAGTGATTTTGCTATTAAGGGTCGGCTTATCTCTTATCTCAAGGCCCAAAAGATGATTTCTAACAGTTGTATCTATCATATTATGAGTGTTAGAGATGTGGAGTCTAAGCCACCTGCTTTTGGATTGGTTTTGGTGGTTAATGAGTTTTCAAATATTTTTTCTGAAGATTTGCCTAGTATTCCTCTTAAAAGGGAAGTAGATTTTGGCATAGATCTCCTTCCGTATACTCAACCTTTTCCTATTCCTCCTTGTCGTATGACACCGACTGAGTTAAAAGAGTTGAAAGATCAATTGAAGGACTTATTGGAGAAAGACTTTATTAGACCAAGTATATCATCATGACGTGCTCTGGTATTATTTGTAAGAAAGAACGATGGGTCTCTTTAGATGTGCATTGATTATAGGCAACTGAATAAGGTAATTATCAAGAATAAATACCCGTTGTCAAAGATCGACAACTTGTTTGATCAATTTCAAGGGGCCACCCATTTCTCAAAGATCGACCTCCATTTCGGTTATCATTAACTGAGGGTAAGGTATTGTGATATTCCCAAAATGTCTTTTTGAACTAGATATGGCCATTTTGAATTTGTGGTGATCGTTTTTGGGTTGACTAATGCTCCACCTGTGTTTATGGATCTTATGAATCGAGTATTCAGGCCAATTTTGATAGTTTTGTGGTTGTCTTCGTTGATGATTTTCTTATTTATTCCCAAAGAGAGCGGGAGCATATAGATCACTTGATCTTGGTTTTTTAGATTTTGAGAGAGAAGAAGTTGTTGGCCAAATTCAGTAACTATGAGTTTTGTTTAGGTTAAATAGCTTTTCCTAGTCACGTGATATCAGGTGATGGTATTAAGGCTGACCCAAAGAAGACAGAGGCTATGAAGAATTGGCTTAGACTATTGACTCCTTCAGATATTCGAAGTTTTCTTGGGTTGGCTAGTTATTATAGGAGATTTGTTGAAAGTTTCTCATCCATTGCATCTCCATTTACTAAGTTGACTCAAAAGAAGGCTAAGTTTGTATGGTCGTATTAATGTCTGAAGAATTTTCAGACTTTGACATATCGAGTTACATCAACTTCTGTTTTGACTCTATCGGATGGCTTAGATGGGTTTTTGGTGTATTATGATGCTTCTTAGATTGGGTTGGGTTGTGTGCTTATGCAACATGATAAGGTGATAGCTTATGCTTCGAGACAATTGAAGGCACATGAGCATAATTACCCAAGTTATGATCTTGAGCTAGCAGCTATAGTGTTTGTTTGAAGATTTAGAGACACTATTTAATGGGATTCATGTTGATATGTTGATTGATCACAAGATCTTTCAATATGTGTTCACCCAAAGAAATCTCAACTTGAGTCAAAGAAGGTGGTTGGAAATTCTTAAGGATTATGACATGAGTGTTCAATATCATCTCGGCAAGAAAAATATTGTAGCTGATTCTTTCAGTAGGCTATCTATGGCGAGTATGGCCTATGTTGATGAAGGGAAGAAAGAGTTAGTACAAGAAGTTCACTATTTGACTAGATTGGGTGTTAGATTGGCTGGCTCTATTGATAGTGGTATTCATGTTCAAAATAGGGTTATCTTCTGTGGTTGGTTATGTCAAGGCTGAAAAAGATTTAGACTCATGCCCAGTTGAGTTAAAAGAAGTTGGTTGCAGAATATAAGGTAGAGGTTTTCTCTTAATAAGGAGATGGTGTGTTTTGGTATCAAGATCGATTATGTGTTATGGATGTTAATGGCCCTAGAAATATGATTATGAGTGAAGCCCACTACTCTCATTATTCCATACATCTAGGATCTACTAATATATATCGAATTTGAGATAAGTGTATTGGTGGCATGGTATGAAGAAATACATAGCCAAGTTTTTATCTAAATGTCCCAATTGTCAACAAGTGAAGGTAGAACATCAAAGCCCCAGAGGGTTGGCTCAAGATATTGAGATTCCTACTTGGAAGTGGGAAGATGTGAATATGGATTTTGTGGTTGGTTTACCCTATACCCAAATGTAATTTGATTTAATATGTTGTCTTTAGGATTACTAAATCGGCTCATTTCCTATTGATCAAGACTACCTTTAATGCCGAAGATTATGCAAAGTTGTATATTCGAGAGTTGGTGAGGTTACATAATGTGCCTAGGTCGATTATATCAGATAGTGGTACTCAATTTACTTCTCACTTTTGGAAACCGTTTCAAATAGGGCTTTGTACTAAGGTAAAGATAAGTACCGTTTGCATCTCCAAATTGATAGGTAAGCCAAGAGGGAAATTCAAACCTTGGAAGAGGGCTTGTGTGTTGGAATTCAAGGGTTTGGTATGATCATCTACCACTTATTGAGTTTATCTATAACAATATCTTTCATGCTAGGCCTAGTACGATACCATTTGAGGCCTTATGTGGGAGAAGGTATAGATCTCTTGTGGGGTGGTTTGAGTTGGGAGAGATAGCTTTGATTGGACCGTATTTAGTGTTAAAGGCCATGGAAAAGGTGAAGTTGATTAGGGAGAGATTAAATATGGCTGAAAGTTGCCAAAAGTCTTATTCGGATGTTGGAAAGAGGGATCTTTAGTTTCTTATTGGTGATTGGGTGTATGTGAAGGTTTCACCCACGAAGAGTGTAATATGTGTTGGTAAGAAGTTCAAATTAAGTCCCCCCATGTAGGTCTGAGATTGTTGAGGAGATCGAGAATGTGGCCTATATATTGGATTTTCCTTTGAATTTGAGTTCTATCCATGTGATTTTCCATGTGTCTATGTTGAAGAAATTGATTGGTGATCCTAGTTCAGTTGTGCCTTTAGAGGGTGTTGAAGTTGAAGAGAACTTGTCCTATGAGAAAGTTTCAATTAAGATTCTGGATAGACAAGTGAAGCGGCTTAACAACAAGGATGTGGCTTTAGTTAAAGTGCTTTGGAGGAATCAACATGTGTAGAGTGCTACTTGGGAGGCAGAGTCGAACATGATGAGACGATGCCTTTGTCTTTTCCAATCTACTCAAGCATAAGGTATTAGGTTTTTCCTATTCTCTACGGTCCTAATTCTTTCACTCTTTTGTTCCATGACATGACATGCATATATGTGCACGAAAATGATTTAAAAGATGTTTTGACATGAGTTTTAATGACTTTATGATTTTGAAGTAATGAATTATGCATTGTGTCTTCATGTTAGAATGTTTCATATTCAAGTCAAGCTTTTCAAGCCATGTTCTTGCACATTTGGGGATGAATGTTCCCGAAAGAGAGATAATGTAAGGACTTGAACTTCGTGAGACCTTTCAATGCATAAAACTTCAGGTTTCCAGATGTGTGTGAGCCATGGGGAATGCGTGTGTATGACTTTTGGTGGCTTAAGGAAGGATTTGAGGCTTAGTGGACCTCCAGGAGACCTCCTACGAGCCAAGGTCCTTACCACTGGCCGTGGAAGGAGCCTTGGAAAATGCCCCAACTATCCAACCATGATTTTTGCCAAGGCAAGCCAAAAGGAGACCCTGTACAGGTCGTGTGTCACTTCACGAGCCATGTAGGTGATGTGTTGTCAAAAGACAACAATTTTTTATGCTTAAAACTTGGAATTTGTTTGTTCTCAATGCAATGTTAGTAGGTTTGATGTGTTTTTGTGTTTGTTTTGCAGGATTTCAGGATTGCATAATGTTTGGGATAAATATGTAGAAGTTGCTGAATTTGAAGGTCCATGAGAACCTTTACAGGTCGTGGAGCATTCTACAAGTTGTGAGGGAGGTTTCCTGTGCAATTCCAATAAAGAGTGTATCTCTGAAGTTGGCTCTACGAACATATAGATGAGGCATAGAAAACATTATGAGTCGTAGACCTAGTCTTGTACCCTGAAAATCAGAGGTGAAGGACTTTCTAAAATTCCATTTTATGAAACCCCCTATGGGCCGTAAAGGTGTGTTATAGAAGCCAAGTCCAGAATCCAATCAACAGTTTACGAAAGCCCGACTACGAGCCGTAAATCACTATACGACCCGTAGAGCACCTCGTGGAGCCTACCGACCCATTTATCTTATTTTGTTCTGGATTTGTATTTTAAACACTATAAATAGGTTTTTAGGTTACTTTTCCTAAGGAGTCGGGGAGAGTCAAAAGAAAAACAATGGAGAGTTTGAGAAACTCTTGTAAACTTTAATTTCATCTTGTAATTACAATCTTGCGATTCTCATTGAAGAGTCAGATTTTCTTGTGGTTAATTTAATTGTGTAAGTGCTCAATTATGTTATCCAAATTCATAAGTCTTATATTTACACTAATCATAAGTAGCTAAATCCACAATTATGGTTGTGGAAACCACGAAGAACTAAAAATGTAAAATTGGATAATTCGTAATTCTTGAAAATTATTCATGCATGTATTAATTAATTCTCTTTGTTTTGAATGCTTCCTAATGATGTCTAATATTAGAACCCGCCTAGTGTTACTGACTGGATCAAGGTACTAATGAATAGGAAAAGAGATTAATTAACAGGATTTGATTGATGTTTCTCATCTAAACAATTGAACTGGCCAAGGGGAGGTTGTACTGGGACAATAGGTAAGAGTTAGTAATGTCATAGTGTGGGGATGGACCTAATAACGTAGTGAAATTCGCCTCTCACCTAGGCCAAAGATTTTGGTAAACTTAACTTACCATTTTGTATGCTACACACTAGAAAAGAATTCGATTATCCAATGATACATAGAGAATCATGGGAAACACAATACCTTAGTTTCTTTTCATATTGGTTAAACACATGTATTTGTATAGAGTTATTTTTACTAGTGGAATTAAACCCCCTCCCCCCTTGGGGAGATAAGTTAGTTAATAAAACCGAATTGAAAAACTGAATTCTTCTTAGTCTATCATATTCCCTTGAGTTTGACCCTAAACTTGGTTAGGTTCTATATCTTCACAATGACCTCTTTAGCCTAATATAGGAGGTGTAGCTTGGGCGACATTAAGATTTTGGCATCATTGCCGGGGAATATGGCTAGACTTTTCTAATTCAAGTAATTTGGAAATTTATCCTTATTTCCCTCATTTTACATTTTGTTGTTTTTTCTTTCTTCCAGGGTATAATTTTAGTGTATCCCTAACATACAAAGTTGAGGCATATCCTTGACTCCATTTGACCCAGAGATCCGAAGAAAATGTAGCTCTGAATCGGCATGAGAATGAGCATGCCAACAATGAAAACCCACCTCCTCTTAGGACATTTCTCCACAGCCACAGGACTTTAATGTCGAATGTGGAATCAATATAAGTTGAACCCTATGGCTATGGATGTAACTGGAGCTAGTGTGTTACCACTATTACCGGCAGACACAAAGTTTCACAACCCAAGCCTAGGGCCTAGACGTGACATGGAGAATGGTGAACCCAAAAAGATCGCAAACAAGCCTATTGACAAATCATTACACATCATTGGTCGCAGAAGCGATTAAACAACATAATTGAATTAGAAGTTGGGGCAAGGGACTAAAGGGAAGCTTTCATAACATAAACATCAAATGAGAGAGTCAAGGCTCAAGAGATAACATGTCCAACAGTAACTCTATTACATAGATACGAGTGGGGGCCAAGACAAGCAACCGGGCTCACCCTCATAGTCAATACATACATAAAAGAAAGATAGTCTTAAAACATAGCATAAGATCATAAACATCATCCCCAGAATGGAGGACTCACCAAATAGCTTGAGAAAAATCGTACTAGCCATGTGGAAAAAGATGCTCAAGCGGGGTTCCAGTTCCTACATGGTGAAATCATATAGGCATAGAGTATGTGTTAGTACATTTGAATGTACTATGTATGTAGGGTGCAATGCAACAAGAGATAAGCAACATAATTGAAATGCATAAGCATAGGCAATGAGTAGCATATAACAATATGGCATGCATAGAATATTCTTGACATAAATCATTCTTACATAGAATATAATATATGTGTAAGAAGAGACCATTAATAGTGAATATCCAAGGCCTACTACCTCCTTGGAGAGGCGAATGAGGTACAAACCCCTCAATGTGGTTGATGGAGTACAAACCCCTCAACATGGTTGATGAGGTACAAACCCCTTAACATGGTTATCAAGGTCCTAACCCATCGACATGGTTGCACGGGCCTACCACCTCTTGAGCAAGGCGATCGAGGTACAAACCCCTCAACATGGTTACTCGGGCATACAACCTCTCGAGTGAGGCTTTGTCAATTCCTAACACTATAGAGATAAGATCATATACATACATTCCTTTCATCATCATATAGTCATTCAACTCATAAGACATGCATTGAGCCTTCAATTCCTCAAGAAATCATAATCGGACATTTTATCAAACACTTGATGAGTGTGTAGTGCTTATGTAAAACCATAGAATTCAAGAGTGGAATCATGCAAGAAAATTAAGTGTAAAACCATAAATAGATACTTGTAACAGCCTCAAACAATATACATCAATATTCTTAATCAAATCTGACAATAGATATTAGATTCATAGTTCAAAACATGCTAAAACAATTACAATTTTATGAAACCCTAACATAGTGTGCAGCGGAATTCATAATAAGTAAGACTCATGAGTAAATCAACTTTAAATCATGCAATTTAGGTAAAAATGAATCTTGGTCACCATGGGTGAAAGGACCTAATGGTTGAAACCCACATACCATAACTTTAGAGAATTCTTGAAGAATATTGGTAATGGTGACTCGAAGCTTGAACGAAAACCTTAAGATCCGGATGTGTTTTGGGACACTTGAATTTTGAGATGAAATATTGTCTAAGTGTTTGAGAGAGTATTTGGGAATTCCTTGAATGATATGAAGGTAAAATATGGCTAACTATAAGTGTTTTCACGCATGGGAAGGATTAAGCCCAAGACCCAAAGGCGTTGAACCGACTCAACAAAACTGGGAAAAAATAACATTGGTCCGTGCCCCAGTCCCATCGCGCTAGGGGCGCGGATCAACACTGGATATGGATTTGTTTTGAAAATTGAAATTACGATTCGTTTGCTCTCAAATTGGGGTTAAACCCATTTTCCACTCAATTTGACCCCCTGATCAAGAATATGAAGTCAAATTTTGGATATCACGCATGGATTTTGAGATACATGGAATTTACGATTTTAGTTACTTTCGAGGCACATTTTAGGGCACTTTTTGGGGTCGTTTCAATATCTTACCCGTAGGAACATTCATCCCCGAATGTCAAAGAAAGGTATAGGAGAGACCTAAACATGGTAATTTAAACCCACATAAGGATGCAACAATGCACTTAAACATTATTTCAAAAATCTGAACATGAGTGTAAAATCATCACGAACTTGTCAATCTAAACATGAATGCATTCAAATGTCATGGGCTGAACTTACACTTGAAATCACATAGGGGACTTAGGTTAATACCTTTGGCTTTAATGGAGTAGAAATGGTAAGGATATCAGTTTTTCATGTCCACTTCAGCCTCCTAAGTAGCACTTTCAACTTGTTGATTCCTCAAAAGGACCTTAATGGAAGCCACATCGTTGTTCCTCGACCTCTTCATTTGTCTATCCAAAATATGAACCAGAACCTCTTCATAAGTCAAATTGTCTTTAGCAATACCCACAACATCAAGAGGCACAATAGCATTATGGTCTCCCACACATTTCCTCAACATGGATACATGAAAGACCTAATGAACCAAATCCATCTCACTAGGAAACTCCAACTCATAAGCTACCTTGCCAATCCTTCTCATTACCCTATAAGGACCTATATATCTTGGACTCAACTTTCCTTTCTTACCAAAAAAAACCAGACCCTTCATATGTGACACCTTCAAATAAACCCAATAACCAACTTTGAATTCAAGATCCCTTCTCCTCACATCGGCATAGGACATTTAGCGACTTTGAGTTATCTTCAACCTTTCTCTAATCATTCTAACCTTTTCAACCGCTTCCATAACCAGATCTGGTCCCAACAAATCCACCTGGCAAACCTCAAACCACCCAACTAGTGATCTACAATGTCTATCTTAGAGAGCCTCAAAAGGAGCCATGCCGATGCTAGAATGATAGCTATTGTTATAAGAAAAATCAATCAATGGAAAATGATCATCCGAACTACTCTTAAGCTCCAATACAAAATCCCTAAGAATTCCTCAATGGTTTGGATAGTTCTTTTCGGCTTGGCCATCCGTTTGAGAGTGAAAAGTCGTACTAAGTTTAACTCTTGTACCAAGACCCCTTTGAAAGGACCTCCAAAAATGTGAAATAAATTAAGCACCACAATCCAATATGATTGATAAAGGAACCCCATGAAATCTCACCAAGTCATGAATGTAAAACCGTGCATAATATTCAGCACCATATGTGGTCTTAACCGGTGGAAAGTGAGCCAATTTCGTCATCCTATCAACCTCAACCCAAATGGAATCAAAACTCTTTCTATTCTTGGGCAACCCAACCACAAAATTATCTTAATATCTTCCCACTTTTAAGTAGAAATCTCTATGTCTTTTGCTAGGCCACTCGGCCTTTGGTGCTCAATTTTGACTCGTTGACAACTATAACAACTGGAAAAAAAATTAGCAGTGTCCCTCTTCATACCTCCCTACCAATACACCTCTCTCAAATCTCTATACATCTTAGTAGAACAGGGGTGAGTAGAATAGGAAGAACCATGAGCCTTATCAAGAATCTTTTCTCTCAAGCCATCAACACAAGGCACACATAACCTACCTTGGTACTGAAGGGCACAATCTCCCCTTTGGGAGAAAACCTCCACCTTACCATCTTTTACCAATGCCTTCAATTCGAACAAAGTGGGATCAAGATCTTGCATAGCTTTCACCTCCTAAACTAATGAAGATTTAGAGACATCAACTACCACAACACCCCCATTATCCGCCTCTTCCAACCTAACTCCCAATCTAGTCAACCGATGGACCTCCTTAGCAACCCCTTTGCCTCCATCATCATCATGTGCTGGGCTACCCATGGACACCCTACTCAAAGCATTGGCCACTACATTAGCCTTATTGGGATGATAATGCACACTAATATCATAGTCCTTAAGAAGTTCCAGCTACCTTCTTTGTCTCAAGTTGAGATCTTTTATAGTGAAGACATATTGAAGACTCTTATGGTCGGTGAACACATCAACATGCATCCCATACAAATAGTAATGCCAAATTTTTAATGCAAATACCACACCGGCTAGATCAAGATCATGAGTAGGATATTTTTTTCATGTACTTTGAGTTGCCTAGAAGTATAAGCTATCACCTTACCATTTTGCATCAACAAAGAACCCATCCAACTCTAGAAGCATCACAATACACAAAAAATCCTCATAGCCCTTCCAGTAATGACAATATAGGAGCAGACACACGCTTATCTTTCAATGTTTGTAAACTCTTTTCACACTCATCGGTCCACAAATATTTGGCTTTATTTTGAGTCAACTTGGTCATAGGATAAGCAATAGAAGAGAACCCATTCACAAACCTATGATAGTATCCCACTAAGCTCGAGAAGCTTCTAATATCCGATGGGGTCAATGGTATAGGACAATTTCTAATCACATCCATCTTTTTAGGATCCACCTTAATACCATCCCCCGACACTACATGACCTAGGAAGGAAACCTCTTTTAACCAAAATTCACATTTTTCATACTTGGCATGTAACTTCTCTTCCCTTAATCTTTATAGCACTATCCTCAAATGGCCTATGTTCTCTTCCTCACTATGTGAATAGATCAAAATAACATCAATGAAGACCATAACAAATGAATCAAGGTAGGGTTTGAAGACCATATTCATAAGATCTAGTCAACCCAAAAGACATCACAACAAACTTATAATGCCCATACCTAGTTTGGAAGGTCGTCTTGGGAATATCACACTCCTTCACCTTTACTTGATGGTACCCGGAGCGAAGATCAATCTTAGAGAAGTGACTAGCCCTTTGCAATTGGTAAATAAAATCATCAATCCTTGAAAGAGGATACTTATTCTTTATGGTGACCCTATTGAGTTGCGGATAGTCAATAAGTATTCTAAGGGACCCATCATTCTTCTTCACAAACAACACTGATTCACCCCAACGTGATTGGCTAGGCCTAATAAAACTCTACTCCAACAAGTTCCTCAATTGCTCCTTCAACTCCTTTAACTCTGTCGGTGCCTTATGGTAAGGGGGATTAGAAATGGGTTGAGTATCGGGAAGGAGGTCTATACCAAAATATATTTCCCTTTCGGGAGGAACACCAGGAAAGTCATTTGGAAGGACATCAAGGAACTTATTTATAATCGGAACCGACTCAATAAGAATGGTCTTGGAATCCACATCCCTAACCCTCCAAGATGATAAAGACACCCATTAGAGATCAACTTACGGACCTCAATGCAAGAGATGAATCTACCCTTGGCTACCACATTATGACTCTCCCACTCAAGAAGGGTTCATTTAGGAATTTGAATTTGACCCTACGGGTTCTACAATCAATAGAGGCATAGTATGCTTGCAACCAATCCATCCCAAGTATGACATCAAAATCTACCATTTCCAACTCAACAAGATCACAAGGAAATATCTAATGCAAAATGCAAATGGGATAATTTCTATACACCTTTCCAGCAACAATAGATGCACTAACAGGAGTAGACACCTCATAAGACTCACACAACAATTCGAGCTCAACATGAAACTTTTTGACAATAAAAAGGATAATAAAAAGAAAGAGTGGCACACGGATCAATCAATGTATAGACATCAAAATCAAAGACTTTTAATATATCGGTGATGACATCAGGGACCTCATCCACCCCTTGCCTCCCTTGGAGTGCATAGAACCGATTGTGCCTTAGGAAACCATCTTGTCGACAACCTCTTTCCAGTGGAACCACATTAGCACCCTGTGGGCGAACCTCCTTACCCTTGTTGTGATTTCGAGGGAAATCGATCACCTTATGTCCAACTTCCCCACAACCATAACAAGCATTAGTATCCCTCAAGCACAGGCCACTATGACCCCTACCATATTTTGGACACCCACTATTCGGATCCACACCCCTAACACCTTGGGCCCTTGGAAAGTCATTGGCAACCCTCTTATAAATGCATGAGAAGACCCTTAGCGTTGATGGAACCAACCACCTTTTCGACTTTGGAATTTTTCCTCAAAACAGGCCCTCTTAGCCTCATTACTCCTCCTCTTCCTCAATTATTTCTCCTCCATTTGTTCGGAATAGGCCATCAAAGGGGACAAAACCCATATCACTAATCAATATAGCGGACCGGTATTCCTTACTCACCAAATCAGATACACCCATTACGAACTTGTTTATTCTAGACCTTCGGTCGGCAACCAAGTGGGGAACATATTTGGAGAGTTGATTGAACTTAAGGGCATACTCCCTCACACTCATAGACCCTTGTCTCAAATTCATAAAATCCACCAATTTGGCCTCCCTAAGCTCAAGAGGGAAGAACCAATTAAGAAAAGCTGCCTTGAATTTCTCCCAAAGCACCACATTATTGATTCCCTTCTCCTCCTTCATTGATTAAACCATATATGTGCTACACCTTTGAGTTGGTAGGCTGCCAACTCCATTTTCTCCTCCGATCTCACACCTATGATAGCCAATACCTTCTATACCTCATCAATGAACTGTTGAGGGTCCTCGTCTACCTTAGACCCACAGAATGCTAATGGATTCATCATCATAAAATCCCTCACCCAATATGCCGGTGTAGGAGCATGAAGGGCTTGGGCCCCTTGGTTGGCTTGGTTGGCCACAACTTGTGCTAGCATAGTGAGAGTATCCTAGAGCTCAACATAAGTCAGTTGTTCCTCGGGAGTGCAGGCTCTCTTTCCTCTTGTGTTAGGCATAATCTATCATAGCAAATAACAATAATTAGGGGGGAAAACCTTACTTTAACTCTATAGCATGACTTAGAAGATGAAGAAGGGAAACATTTCCTAAAATGTCTCATAGCCTCTAGCTAATAGTTGTAGTGCACAACACAACCATGAATAAGACTCTAATAGACGCGGTGTGCTGGACGCCGAGGATCCTAAATAACCTAGTGTGCTTTGATACCAAGTTTTTCATGACCTAAGCCTAGGGACTAGACGTGACACGGCGAATGGTGAACCCGAAGGGACCTCAAATAAGCCTCTTAATATATCATTACACATTGTATGTCACGAAAGCAATTAAACAAATAATTGAATTAGAAGTAGGGGAAAGGGACTAAAGGAAAGCTTTTATAACATAAACATCAAACGAGAGAATCAAGGCTCAATACATAACATATCTAACAATACCGCTACTACATAGATAAGTGCGGTGGCCAAGATAAGCAACCAGGCTCACCTTTTTTTTATCAATTCATACATTTTAGAAAGATAGTCTTAGAATATAGCATGATATCATAAACATCGTCCCCAAAATGGAGGACTCACCAAATAGCTTGAGAGAAATTGTACTAGCCACGTGGAGGAAGATGCTCAAGAGGGGCTCTAGTTCCTACAGGGTGACATCATATTAGCATAGAGTATACATTAGTACTTCTGAATGTACTAGGTATGTAGGATGCAATGCAACAAGAGATAAGCAAAATAATCAAAATGTATAAGCATAGGTAATGAGTAGCATATAATAATATGGCATGCATGGAAGATGTTTGACGTAAATCATGCTTGCATAGAATATAATAAATGTGTAAGTACAGACCATTAATAGTGAATATCCAAGGCCTACCACCTCCTCGGAGAGGCGAATGAGGTACAAACCCCTCAATGTGGTTGATCAGGTACAAACCCCTCAACATAGTTGATAAGCTACAAACTCCTCATCATGGTTATCGATGTACAATCCCTCGACACAGTTGCACAGGCCTACAACCTCCCAAGCGAGGTGATCAAGGCACAAATCCCTCAACATTTTGCATGGGCCTACCAACTCCCGAGTACACGATTGAGGTTCAAACCCCTCAACATTGTTATCTAGGCCTATAACTTCCCGAATGAGGCTTGGTCAATTCTCAACATTACAGAGATAATACCATATACATATGTTCATTTCATCATCATATAGCTTTTCAACTTATAAGACATGCATTGGGCCTTCAGTCCCTCAAGAAATCATAACCGGACATTTTATCAAATACTTGGCGGGTGTGTAGTGCTAATGTAAAATCATGAAATTCAAGAATGGAATCATGCTAGAAAATTCAGTGTAAAACCATCAATAGATACTTTGAAATACTCTCAAACTATATACATCGAAATCCTTCATCAAATCTCACTATAGATCTTAGATTTATAGGTCAAAACATGCTCATACAATCACAATTTCATTAAACGCCAACATAGTGTGCAGTGAAAGTCATAATAAGTAAGACTCATGAGTAAATTAACTTTAAATAATGCAATTTAGGTAAAGTAAAAGCTTGGGCACCATGAGGGAAAGGACCCAATGGTTGAAACCCACAAACCTTGAATTTGGAGAATCCTTGAAGAAGATTGGAAATAGAGACTTAAAGCTTGAATGAAAACCTTAAGATGCAGATGAGTTTTGGGAAACTTGAATTTTTTAGATGAAATATCGTCTAAGTGTTTAGAGAGTATTTGGGAATGTCTTGAATCATATGAAGGTAAAATATGGCTAAGTATAGCTATTTTTACACATGGGAAGGCTTAGGCCAAAGACTCAAAGGTCTTCGACTGACTCAACAAAACTGGGCAAATATAAAACTGGTCTGCTCCCTAGCCGCGTTGTGCTAGGGGCTCGGATCAACACTAGATAAGGATTTTTTAATTGAAATTATGATTCGTTTGCTTTAAAATTGGGGTTAGACTTATTTCCAACTCAATTTGACCCCTTGATTAAGAATATGAAGTCGTATTTTTGATATCACACATAGATTTTGAGATATATGAAAATTATAATTTCAGGCACTTTTTGGGGTCATTTCACAAAGTTGGTGGTTATGAGTGGGTTGATTCAGATGCTGTAGAATTATGAGTTGTTTGCGGGTCTACCATTAGAGGATCCGCATAGTCATCTACACAACGTGGCATTTCTTTGCAAGAGTGTGATCATAACACAAAATCTGTCTAAGGATGTTGTGTACTATGTGTCTTCCCATTATCTCTGACAGAAAATGCAACATTATGGCTATCTAAGCTTCTACAGAGTTCGATCACCAGTTGGGCTAAGTTGCAGAGGGACTTTTTGGAGAGGTACTTCACGAGATCGAAGAAGCTCAAGTTGAAAGACCAAATCAACAACTTTGAGCAATTTCCTGGTGACTAGTCAGTACTACATAGGAGTGGTTCACTAAATGCTTTAGGAGTGACCTGATGCCTTGGTGGAGATCTTCTACCGTGCCCTTGAGGAGAATAGTCAAGCCCGTGTTGATACTATTATGGGGGGCACGTTCTTAGATCAACCATTTGCAAGGATCATTGAAGGGATGGACAGAGTGGTCAAGACCAATCGTGCATGGTTGCAAAGGACCAAAGCATCTACCAAAAGTTTGTGTGTTGTCAGTATTGGTTCAGAGAAAGGTAAAATAAATGTAGAGATTATGAAAGAGGTTGCTCGGATCCATACAGGTGTGGAGGTGATGATGAAGCAGAATCAGGAATGAGTTAATCCATCAGCATCTACCGAGCACACATGTATGATCATTCGTACTATGAAAAGGACACTTGTTTCATTACTGATCAAATGGGGGGTTTTCAGACCAACGCCTAAGGTTCCAATCAATACTATTAGTGCTAAGGTGAAGGAAACCATGGTTGGAACTTTAATTAAGATGCAGCTTTCAGAGACAACTGCAGAGGGTCCTATGATAGGAATCGAGGCCAAGACAGAGATGCAGATTAGGCCTACAGATATGGGTATAGAAATGGTCCTTATGTGCCACCACACAACCACGACACCGGTGCTAGTAGTTCTAGAGTTGAGGAGATGTGCAACCACCTGTTGAAGAAAGATGATACACAGGATGAGACTTTGAGGGGGATCAAATATAAGATCTCTAGTAAAAATCAGAAAATTGTGTCTCATTCTATTGTTATCAAAAATCTTGAGCAAAAGTTTGGTCAAGTGTCAACTCTACTCAACCAGCGTCAGAAGGGTACACTACCTAGCAACACAATTTAGAATCTAAAGAATGACAGGCAGTGGGTGGTGGTTACTACTCGTAGTAGGAAGAGTACCATCGATCCTCCCATGCCAGTAGATGAGGATGATGTTTGAGAGGAAATAGTTGAGGTCAAGGATACATATATCGGAGATGATGCTAGCAATGATAGGGAGAGTGATGCTGCTGATATGCCGCAGAAGCTGAAACCCATTCCTAGGCCTCATCCTCCCTTCCCCTAGAGAATTAAAATGAAGGAAGAGAAGGGCACGTTCAAGATCTTTCTCTCCATGCTGAAACAACTCTTCATCAACATCCCCCTCATTAAGGCATTGAAGATGATGCCAAGGTATGCAAATTTAACGAAGGACCTGGTTACCAATAAGAACACGGTGAGTCCGAAGCTCTCCCAAGAGCTTCAACATTGCAGTGCAATTGCTGCGAGGTCCTTTTTATTGATTGACAAATATTGAAAAAGCCTCAACAAGTACTTCTAGAACTGTTCCATAGGGTGCACATCACTCTACGACCCGTACACCATCTCATAGACACTTCCAGTGGGCAAAATGTTATGTAACTCCAATCCATAAGACAACTTTATGGCCCGTAGAATATTCTATAGGTTGTGAATGGGGCTCATGGACCCCAAGTTCTATGGCCCCAAAGACAAGTAATGAGGAGATCAAATCCATATGAAGGAGGCTCAAAGATAAGACCTCAGGGGAGGAGCCAACCCCCACAATTAGTGCATCACTTGAGGAGCTAAGTGTCCGACCTAACCCAGAGGCTGAGAGACCATAAACACAGGCTGCCACCAACCTTGGGTAGACCCAGGCTATTGTGTTCATACTCCCTAGTCTAAATAGGGAGATGATGACAAAAGTAGTTCCATGCAGATGACTCTATCTAGAGAGGAGTCAGACTCAAAATCAGGATTCAGTGACGGGTCAGAGATAGAGTCCTCTACTGCACTGCGGACATCACCATCACCTCTAGATGCTCTTACTAGTTGGTGGTGTGCTACAGGTATGCGAGACATATATACAGAGGGAGTGTAGGTTATGGAATGGGGAAAGCCATTCCACTTCATTTATAAGGATCCCCGGGTCATCTCATCGGAATTAGACAATGTGTCTAGTCTCCAGGACACCATTAGATAATATGGGCTCCAATGGCTAACCAAACTACAAAGGAGGTATTCCCTGACCATGATGTGGGATTTTTATGCTTTATATGAAGCTGCAGTTCTTAGAACTCTTCCCCCTTGCTTAGCTCAGACTGACAGTGACCAGAATGAGGGGTCGGCAGGTGGACATCTTAGAGACCACCATCCATCAGATGTTATTTGGGCCTGAGTTCCTAATCCCCAGAACCACAATAGAGTTTGACCACAGAGTGACCATTGACTTAGGTCTAATGAGAGACCAGAGCTGGGTTGATGAGATGGGTGGCTGGGTTGAGTACTGAGCAGGATCTGGACCCCACATAGGTAGCGACCCAGTCGAAGCCTATTGTGAAGGCTTCTCTCAGTTTCCCCGCCTAATTTAGGCAGGCGATTGTCAGATCACAAATCCGGCCGATACTTGCAGATAACACTTTGGCGCCGGAGCATGCAGTTCTAGTAGCCAGAATCTTGGCTAGCTATGAGATACATTGGGCCAGTCTCATCACTGAGCAGATTCATGAGGCAGCCTTGAAGAGGTATACCTCCATCCCCTTCACATGCTTGATCTAAAGACTCTGCCTAGAGAAGAGAGTATAGAGTCTACACCAGCTAGGCTCACTGATCGAGGTCTAGCGTACTTTGGATGCCAGCCTGATTAAGGCTGAGGAGAACTCGGTGGCACTCCAGTGAGCACTACACCAACCGGCTCCCATGGCAAAGATGGTCGCCCCAGCGTCACTGCCTGAGGTTCCATATACCACCATTGTTGCGACCATAGAGGAGAGACCCTCACAAACTGAGGCAGATGAGTAGAGGGGCCCTACTACTACTACTCCTGCACCACAGGCTTCTTTGTCACAAATAGCACCTGTGGGCATGATTTACGTGTCTGTAGCATCTATCCAGGCCATGACACAGAGACTAGCACACACTGAGTCTCAATTGACTAAGTTAGTTCTGTAGATCAGGCCTTGGGTCCCCCAGGACATTATAGAGTCTAAAGGACGTATGCAGGCATACATAATCACTACTATTCATGACTGATTTTCATCCATGGATGCTCGCATTGATGCCTACGAGTTGAGGGTCCAGCAAAGTATAAGAATGATATGGCTTGCAGATATGATGGCCATACAAAGGGAGATTCAACAACTTCGGTCCAACGTAGCAGCAGTGTTGGCAGCACTGGTGACATTACCATAGATTAAACTCTCGATGCTGATGGTGGATTTATATTCTTTTGAGCAGCTTACATATCCTTCCATGGGAAGAGACCCCTCCCTGGTGATGATGATCCAGATACAATGAAGCTATATACGGGCTAAAAGAGTAGGAGGAGATAGAGCTTATCTTGAGGCAATTGAGGCATAAGGAGAAGAGACGACAGGCTCATGAGCTCAACAAGATGAGGGGTGTTGGACCCTTCGATCGTGGTGCTACTACTTAGGAGGCCACCATGCAGGTTGAGGGTGACCAGACTCAGACACACACTGGTGCTTAGGTGCCCAGGTATAATTTTTGACCCCGATACTTTATTTTTCTTTGATTGTGTGCATTGAAAACAATGAACTTCTTTTTCGATGGAGTGTGCATAGTTATAGGCCCCGATGATGTTTGAGTAGCCTTGGCCTATAACTACCCCAATTTTTGAATCTTAGGGCTTTTCTTGGTTGTATTCTTTTTTCACATGGATATTTACTTTCTATTGAACTAAGATATTTAGGATGTTTAGGCAGTATTAGTAGCATATAATACTAATATTTGTGTCATATATGTGTTTGTGAGATTTTTTGAGAAAAGTATTACTCACCAAATTTTTGATTAGTTAATCTAGATAGCAACCATGCATGTTTAAGTGTGTTGACAGTGTTTGTACTGATAAGTGAGGATAAAATTGAGATGAAAAGTATGATCTGAAAGACTGTGTTGATAATGTAATCAGTGGCATGTGAGTGTAAGCTTAATTTGCTAAATTCATTGTATTATGTTTCAATTTAGAACTTCCCCTGTTACTTTGATTTAGACTTTAGGTTAGATGGTTAGGAAAGGATCTTAGACCGTTATTCATAATGGTTCACTTAGTCTAAATGACCAGCCAAATGTGTGAAATATCCCTTGATCCTAATTTTTAAGCTTGACATGTATCTTTTCTTTGTAAAAACCTAAGTGGCCTAGCCTTATTAGTTGTAAAATCCTGAAATTGGCTCTGGTTCTTCGTTGAACATTGTGCACCTTGACTGAGGCAAAAAGCCTAAGTTGAGGGTGGCTACCAAATTAAAGTGGCCTTAGTTTCGAGGTTGGATAATGTGCACCTCAACTCAATCCAAACGCCTAAGTTGAGGGTGGTTGGTATAAGTGTAAAACACAAAATGATGGGGAAAGTTAGTGATACATGGAAAAGGAGTAAAAACGTGTACTGAGTGCAAGAAAAATGAGTGATGCCTTAGTATGAACTAAAAGAAACACAAAGTGTAAATACAAGGCAAAAAATTGGAAAATGAAAAGAAAAGCACCCAGAAAAGCTTGAAATGAGAAAAAGGAGGATGCAATGAAAGTAACAGTATTGCTAGGGTAAAAGTGTAGAAAAACATAGTGTTAAGGAGAGCCTTTAGTCACTATGTTCCTAAAAAATCATACCAAAGCCCCCTGAGCCTATGTTACGAGCCTGCAAAGTCCTAAAGTGATCCCAGTCCAAGAATCCAAAGGTGTTAGTCATGAGTATTGGAGCAAGCATTTGGTATTGGGCATGATAGATGAATATCTTTTGTGAGAGTGAGTGATTTTGCATAGTCCCAAGTCTATGCATGAAAACAACATTGAGAGTGAGATATTGGACTTCTTTCTATGAGGTAACTTCCATTGCATTGTTAACATTAGGCTTATTCAGTGATTATGTCTTGTAGATAGATACCTCACTTGTCAGTTGCATTGCCATATGCATTGATCTATCTTAGTTTGATGGATACCTATCTGATTGCATTTTGAAAAGTGGTGTGGGTGTCTGTGCTTACGTTAGATGATATGTATGCCATTAGGTTGAGGTCTATGTATTACTGTGTTGCTTATATAGATTAAGTCTGTTGCTTGAGGACAAGCAATAATAAGTTGAGCGTGTTGATGTGCTGTCAAAATACTGGACTTTTGATGCTTAAAACTTAAAATTTTGTGTGTTCTCAATGCGATGTTAGTAGGTTTAATATGTTTTTGTGTTTTTTTTGCAGGATTTTAGGGTTGGCACAATGTTTGGGCAAAATATGCAGAAGTTGCTGAATTTGAAGGTCTACAAGACCATTGACGGGCCATAGAGCATTCTACGAACCGTGAAGGAGGCTTCGTGTACAATTCCAGTGAAGGGTGTATTTCTAAAGTTGGGTGTACGGACATGCAGATGAGCTACCATAGAAGACATTATGAGTCATAGACCTAGTCTCATACCCTCAGGATCAGAGAAGGAGGACTTTCTAAAATTCCATATGACAAGACACCCTACGGGCCATAGAACCTTTTATGGGCCATAGAGGGGTGTCATAAAAGACAATTCCAGAATCCAAGAAATAGTTTACGAAAGCTGAATATGAGTACTAAATCACTATACGGTCGGTAGAGCACCTCGTGGAGCCTGCCAACTCAGTTGTCCTATTTTATTTTGGATTTGTATTTTAAACACTATAAATAGGTTTTTAGGCTATTTTTCTTAAGGAGTCAGTGAAAGTCAATGAGAGCCAGTAGGAAAACATTGGGGAGTTTGAGAAACACTTGTTAACTTTGATTTCATCTTGTAATTACAATCTTGTGATTCTTATTGAAGAATTGGATTTTCTTGTGCTTAATTTAATTATGTAAGTGCTCAATTATGTCATTCAGATTCATAAGTCTTGTATTTACACTGATCATGAGTATCTAAATCCACAACTAGGGTTATGGGAATTATGAAGAACTAACTAGGTAAAATCAAATAATTCATAATTCTTGAAAGGTGTGCATGCATGTATCAATGAATTCTCTTCATTTAATGCTTTCCAATGGTGTTGCCAACATTATAACCCACCTAGTGTTACTGAATAGATCAAGGTAGTAATGAATAGGAAAAGAGATTAATTAAAAAGATTCAATAGATGTTTCTCGTGTAATCAATCGAATTGGGCCAAGGCGAGGTTGTACCATGATAATAGGTAAGGGTTAGTAATGTCACACTATGGGGATAGACTAAATCATGTAGTGAAATTCACCTCTCACCTAGGCCAAAGGGTTTGTTTAACCATTTTGCATGCTACACACTAGAAAAGAATTCGGTTATTCGGTGATACTAAGTTAGGGAATCATGGGGAACACTATACCCTAGTTTCTCTTCATATTGGTTAAACAGTTTTCTTAGTTTAGAGTTATTTTTACTAGTGATTTTAACTCCCCCCCCCCCTTCTTGGGGAGATAAGTTGTTTAATAAACCTAAATTGCAAAATAGAATTCTTATATGTCTACCATATCCCCTTGGATTCGACCCTAACCTTGGATAGGTTCTATATATTGACAACGATTGATTTACCCTAGAATAGGAGGCGTAGCTTGGGCGACATTAGTGGGGTATCTTGTGACCACCCACAAATAATGAAGAGGTGCATCATGGACGATCTCATCCTAAAATAATTTCTATGTATAGACTCATCATCTTGGAACTTGCATCACTTGCACGGATGACCAAACGACTCGTATGCCCCTGCACGAGTCGTGCTCCTTTAATGAGTCAACCTTGTCTGGATTTTGGCCAAGGTTAGCTTCAGGAACCACTGCACAGTCTGTTGACCACTTCACGAGCCATGAGGCTCCTTGATAGGACCCCTGGCAACTTTTTTGAAGCTCATTTCATTAATGATTTTCTTATAATTTTGGTTATTCCTAAGGGTCATTTTTAACATTCTAACCTATTCTAAACCCCTGAAAAGACCTATACTCTTCTGTTCTTATTCAAATTCATCCAATACACTTTGAATATTCAAACTCTCTCTCATCTAAAGAACTCCTCTCAAGTAAGCCATTGGAGATTTAGCTTGGAGATCAAGAAGGGTCTTATTCTTCAATAAATTATTTCTTGATTCTTCTAAATTATTCAAGGTATGTGGGTTTGATTCATGTTTCCTTTCTGTCATGAAGACCCCAAATGCTTTTCACTCTTTGATTTATGAATTTTAAGCTTACTTTAGATATGGGTCTTTTAAATTATTGTTTGTTTGATTCAATTGAAATATGTGCTATGTCTAATTGATGTTTTAAAAAGTGATTTAAGCCCTAATATGTTGAATTTCATTGATATTATGAAGATTTGAATATGCATGTCCCCTTAAATGTTAGATTTAAGCATTGGTAATCTAAAGTATGATTTAAATATGAATTTATTTATGGATTTACTTGAATTTCATATTATATAGTTGATTTACGTATAAATCTCTATTGCCCGTGCTATTCTCTCATCATTTATGGTATATGCATACATGAACATTGATTTTCATGAAAATTATGAAGTGGGTTAAGCCCAACTATGTTGATGAATATGATTTTGATGAAAGTATAGTTATGATTTGAGAAGTGGTCACAAAATGTCTATGATATGTCTCTTTGACAAACTTTGGATGTTTACACCAATATGATATATGTGAATGAGCTACTTCTATGCATGACAGTATGATATGAGATATGATTTGGCTCTTTATCCTAAGTGTGCATGATTATGAAGAATGTTGGCTTTTAATCCTAAGTATGCATAAAATGATTTGAATTGAATTTTGCCTCTTTGAAAGCATATATATGTATATGTATTCTCATGGGATGATGACTTAGCACCGAGCCGACTTGTAGTGGGAGGGGCGATCTACCAGGGTCTAGTACCTAAGTCCCATAACTATGTGCCAGCATAGGTATATATTTTTGTACCTTTTAATGGATGGTTATGATATGAATATGAAAATCCTTCCATGATGACCAGGTCGTAAGGAAGGTGTCCATCACACTAAAATGATCGGTCATAAGGTATGGTGTAGACTACCTTTTGCAAGTAGTCTTCGCTCACCCGATGGAAGGCTTGCATTGGGCAAAGTCATACAATGGATCGCATGGGTTTGAGATGTTTAGGTATGGTCACATCCCTACTATGTTGAAGTATATTAGTATTTCATGTATCATGGATTTTATAGCATATTGATAAACTATTCTTCCTTGTGTATATACTTCTTTCTATATATGTGCCTTGTCATCTAACATTGAATACAAGTTAAATGAGTTCATATGCATTGCATGCCCGTATACTTGGTACATTCAAACGTACTAATGCATACTCTTTGCCTACATGAGCTAACCATATAGGGACTGGAGACTATCTTCATCCACTTCTTGACGATTAGCTCGATCTGTGAAAGTTGTTGTGGTGAGTCCTATCATACAAGGACAAACCACCATTCATATATTTATTATGTTGCTTCTGTTTATGTTTTCTTTACTTTGAGGGTGAGCCTGGGACAAGTCTTGAGCCCCATCTTGTTCTATGGCTTAGAGGTATTGTTGGACAACTTGAAGACACTTGTATGGATTTGTGTTATGTCATGTTATTTTCTTAAGGAGATTTTGATTATGGGTATCTATTGATTGTGGATGATATGATGATATGTTTATGATGAGATGAGAAATATGGAAAGTCCTAAGTCCCTTCTATCCCCATAGAGTGATTCATATTTATCCACCCGTTAGATCTTATGTGAAATGTACTATATGAATCCACACACATCCTATCCCTATGACATTCCATAGAGTGAGTCATACTTTTCTGTCCCTCAAAAATAATGTGTTTATTACTTTGGTAAGTGCTTCCAAAGCAATGATGTGTATGTGGATGCTATGGGGCTTGTTTGGGGACTCTCGGGTTCCCATTCGCCATGTCACTCCTAGGTCCTAGGCCCAGGTCATGAAAATAGGTTGAATGGTAAAGTTTAGGAACTAAAATAAATCTAAAACCATCAGATTAGGCTTCGAAAAGGTGAGAAAAGATCAAAATAACCCTTTTTAACAACACAGCCTAGATCATCTACAGGTCAATCCATGGCCCGTAGAGGCTTCCACGGTCCGTAGGAAACCATTCATAAAACTTTAGGTGGATTTTGGGGTCTCGAGATTCATTATACCATCCCAAACCATGATCCATGGAAGCATCTATAACCCATAGTTGGGTCCATCAAGTTTGGGACCTAAAAATGGACTTGCAAAAGTTATTCCACGAGTTAACAGGATGGGTCATCATTCAAACCATGGCCCACAAGTCAGGATCATCTTTTCACTCTGCCATGATAGTCAATAGTAAAATAGTCATAACATTTTTCTTTGAACTCCAAATAAGGCGAAGTTGGTGGCGTTGGAAAGATAATTCAAAGAACTTTGATCTAATAGGTCATATGCCACCTAATTATTTATGTGCTGAGAGTTATGCCCATTTAATGTTAACTCTTATATAATCTAACTCAAGAAACTCAAACGATAGGAACGTTCTAAACTCGACTAAGTACTAGAGGTCTCTTATGACCCTAATCCACTTCTATTACACTTCCCACATATACGAATAAGGCTTAAAACATGGGTACATATAAGGCATCACTAGTTTCAAGCATATATATTTGTGACAAAAAATTTGAATCCCAAGAATAGAGTTGTGCATTATACTTAAACCACTGAAATGACTTCAAATCTTCTTTAACTGGATTATTTAAAGCTTATACTTCATTATCCCATGCTCATGCATTAAGTTTATTCAAGTATGACTATGTTTTGGTAAGATATCAAGTACAACCATGATTATGCAAATACAAGCTTTCAAGTATTAATATTATTACAAAAATAAATATGATCAAGCAACGGTGTGTTTACACTCTCATGTACAAGTTATTGTATATTGATGAGGATAGGTACAACCTTCTCTTACACAAGTCATGAAATGATCCTTCGCATGTAAAGGAGTCCAAGAGGGCTCATATTGATAGTCATAGTGTTTCCTACCAAAGCTCTAAAACTGGTGGTAATGGCCAATTTCATGGTGTAAAAATTCAATCCACACAAGGTTATAATGCCTTGAATCTAAGGTTCAACAAAGATAAATTATTTAATGGCCACCGAGTGAGACTCTATCTTTTGGTTTATGCTTGAAATGTCTGATTTTATTCCTTTCAAGGTCTTATCTTGATGGTCGGCTCTCTTCAATAACTTTTCAAACATCTCTTCAATCCTCGAAGTATTTGGCCCGACATCATGGTTGTGAGGCGGTATATAAGGACCATTTTGTATAACTATATCTTCTACCCCATTCGGCATATGGCACTCTCTCTCTTTCACAATAATCACCTCTAATAATGGTTGTAGTTCCATCACGGTTGTATTTCTGACCTTGATTCAAGGAAACTTGCCTCTAATAATCTGACTTAGACCGTTGGGGGTTGTTCTGGAAACCCGCCGATTGGTTACTCATGATGCAATTATCTTCTTCAAAGAATGGTTCATTATACATTGGAGCCTTAGGAGGTTGGTTAGTCACCGCTTGAACACACCATGATTTTGCTTTAAAACCAAGTCCATGCTTGTGAGAAGTTGAGCAAGTTGTTGCATAATCTCCTCATTGACCTTAGCTTGCTCATTATTTGTGTTTACCATACAAGAGGTCTTCGTAGAACCTCTTTCTCTTTGACCCCATGCTCTATTGGTTTTCACCACTTGCTCGATCCTTTCGGCGATCAATGGAAATGGTTGATCTAGAAACATGCAACCCATGATTGTGTTGGCACAAGCTTAACTATTATAATCAAGCACGCGATAGAAAATCTCAACCAAGGCATCATCAACAATCTTGTCATTAGGAACCATTCGCAAACACTTGGTGAATCTCTCCCACTTGGTACTAATAGAGTCGTCGGGCAATTGCTCAAAATTATTTATTTGATCTTTGAGCTTAAGCTTCTTTGACCTTGTAAAATATCTCTCTAGAAATACTCTTTTGAAGCTCTTCCCAACTTGTTATTGTACCCGAAGAAAGCTCGGACAACCGCACAGCTACATTACAAGTTAGTGACAATGGGAACACCTGCAAACCAACTGCATCTAAAGAAAGATTTTGTGTCCCTATGACACTTTTGCAAACAAAGATGACATTATGGAGATGGCGATAGGGATCCTTTGAAGATAACCCTATGAACAAACCATGATTTTGGAGCATTTGAAGTAATCCACTCGACACCGAGAACTTAACGCCTACTGGTAGTGGTGCTAACACTATAACACCAGTAACATCCACGGACATAGGGTTCAGGTGATTTTGATTCCAACCATATGTGTTTTCATTGAAATCCCTAAGTTGTAGCCTACTAGCCCTTGGTGGTGGATTCTCCTCTCTACCGATATCATCATTATTTACATTCATTTCTTCCTTAACTGCAATATCTTCATTCACATGAGCTATTCTTTTAGTGATTCGATGGATCTCCAAGTTGATCGGAGCAAATAGATTGTCTTGGCTCCTTGTGTTGGGCATACAACCAAGTACACCCAGAAAATAAAATCAAACAACAAAAAAAAACAAAAGTTAAATAAAAGAGAATCTAGAAATTAATAGTTGAACTATCTATTAGTGAAATCAAGTCCAGAATCTAGCCGTATTCCTTGGCAACGAAACCATAATTTTTTTATGTTCATGCTCCAATAACAAAGCGGTGGCAGTCACCAATAAATCTAACCAAAGGTTAGGGTCGAGTCCACACAGAGTGCAGGGCTTGACTAAGTTTATCCACTAACAATTATTTCCAGTATTAGTCACTATATTCTCTAAAATGGGGGGGGGCAAGGGGAGGGGGCTTTGAGATTCAAAATGAAGAACAAAAATAAACACTACACTAAGTATACAAGAAGACAATCAAGAGGGACAACTTGGGAATTGTGTTCCCCATGATTCGTTGACTCAATTACCCTAGACAACATAACCCTAATTGGGAATTCGCATGAAAAATGGTAACTTAGGTTCTTCCAGCCCTCTTGTGAAGGTGAAGGTCGAATTTTACCATGGCGCTTGGTCGGCAACCATGGTGTTCCAACTAACCGTTACTCCATTGTCCTAGTCAACCTCCCCTTGGTCAGGTTTGGTTGATTAGATAAGAACACATCAATCGAATCATGTCATTTACTTCTCTGTGCCTATTCGTCACTACCTTCGTCAGGATCATGATAGTAGGTGGTGTTTGGTGTTGGCCACCATCAAATAATAATCAAAACGAAGGGAAATAAATAATACATACAAAACCCCAATCAAAGAATTGGAAAAAGTCAAGGTTATTTCAAGTCAACTACTCGTGGTTCCCACAACCCCAAGTTGTGGGTGCTTAGCTACTCATGGTTAAGGTCAAATCAATAATAATGAAGGTAAAAGACAGATTTGAGAGTTTACCCAAAACAATGAAGACCAAAAACACCTTCAACTTGGAAACCACAAGATTTGATAAATGGAAGATGAGTACAATGTGATTTTCCAAACCCCCAAAGTGGGTCTTCAAATTAAAAATTGAAATCTACACTAAATACTAGAAATATTCTAGAGAGAATATTCAAAGTGGAATCTCCAAAATATTCAAGTCTAAAGTTTACCTTCTAAAACCCCATCGTAAAGTATTTATACTATTTACAAATTTACCCTAAAAAGTAAACAGAAAATACATCTGGAAGCAGGTACATCGCATAAATATGACTTGTAAGTTGACCTATGAGTCATAATCGGGGTTTCGTAGTCAGCTTCTGGCATTTTGGACTTGCCTTCTATGGCCCACTATTATGAGTCATTGCTTGGGCTATGACTCGTACGCTTCTCTCATAGTCTACGCCTTTTGTTCTTGGTCCAAACTCTTGTCTCACTATTCCTTGCTACGAACCCCACCCTTACGAGTCATAATGAGACCTACGACTCATAGAGTGGCCTCGTAGGGTTGACCTCCACTTTGCAACTTTTTAATTTTGCTCACTGTCTCATGCTACGAGGGCACCTTATGACTCGTAGCTTGGGCTACACTTGTAGGTTCTTTCATATGTCCTGTACTTTAGCAAAATCAGCCATTTTTCCCCAAAATCATGCCAACCTATTTTTTCTGCAGAACTAACACAAAAATACATAAAAATCATAAAAAATTGCATTACAAACTTGCAAAATCCTTTGTTTTAGGCATCAAATATATTGTAATTGGACATCACATTAGTATACCTTGTATGGACTGTGAGACAAACCATATGGGTGAAAACGTCAAATTTTCTAAGTATGGAATTCCTTTGGCTAAGCTTTTTACAAGAATCGATAAAAGAGTTGACTTTAAATTATCATATCTCTTACCACAAAAGGAACTAGCTTGCCCGACCTACCAAATTGAATCTCTTAAAATTAGCTTTCCAATAGATGTGGCTTCACCTCATTTCGAGTTCGGATCAAGAAGTTATGCCCATTTTTAAAAGTCTGTCCGTGCAAAGTTTCCTATGAATTGGCTAAGTATGGTCCCACGGGAAGGTTTCAAGGTATATGAGACCTTATATGGACTGTGAAACCTTCTCATGGGACCCCAGGCAACAAATTTTATTCCGCTTCATAAATATTTTTTTTTGAAATTATGACTATTTCTAAGGTACTTTTGTGACTTCTTATACTATCCTAAGACCTCCAAAGGACCTAAACTCTATTTTTCTCATTCAAATTCATCCTACACATAGAATTACTCAACCTCTCTCTTAAGAACTCCCTAGGGTGAACATTGAAGGATTGTTTTGAAGCTTAAAGAAAGGGTCTTCTTGTTCATCAAATTTCTTCCTATTTCTTCTTGGTTAACTAAGGTATGTGTTATTAATTCTTGGTGTCTTTCAATCAAGAAGACCCGAACTCTTTTCACTTGAATTTCATGAAATTTTGCTTACTTTAAATATGGATTTTGAAAGTTAGTTATTGATTATTAAATTCAATTGAAGTATGAGTTATGCTTTTTTGTTGATTTTAAATTAGTTTAAGCTCTAATATGTTGAAATAAATGATTATTATGAAGATTTGAATATGCATTGTCCCTTTAAAGTTTGATTTGAGCATAATCTAAATTATGATTTAAATGTGGATTTACTTGAATTTCATATTATATTGATGATTTTAGATTTAATCTATACTACCCATTGCTATTCACATATCATTCATGGTGTATGCATTCATGAGCATTGGGTTTTATGAAAATTATGAAGTGGGTTAAGCCCAATTATATTTTCGTATATGATTTTGATAAGATTATGGTTATGACAAGAATGTGATCACATAAATGTCTATTTTTATTAGCTCTTTGAGCACATTGGGTGGTTGCACCATATTGTTATATGTATGAGCTATTCATGTGCATGAGAAGCATGATTGTGAACTGTGATTTGGATTTTTAGCCCAAGTATGAATGATGAAGAATGTTTGCTTTTAAGCCTAAATGTGCATTCAAATAATTTCAAATGACTATTGTCTCTTTTGAAAGCATGCATATGTATAAGTATTCTCGTGGAATGTTTCAACTTAGCACCGATGGATTGGGGGCATCAGGGCTATCCCCAAGGGTCCTCTCCCTTTTCTTGAACTATGTGCCAGCATAAGAATGGTAGTTATCACCCGAAATGACTAGGTCATAAGGGATGGTTATATAATTATTGATATGATATGATATTGAAAATCCTTCTGAAATGACTGGGTCATAAGGAAGGTTTCTACCTATCAAAATGACTGGGTCGTAAGGTGTGATAGATTACTCTTGACAAATAATCTTCTCATATCGATGGAGGTATTCATTGGACTAATTCATCTTATAGCTTGCATGACTTTTATTTGTTGGTTATAGTCCATCACCAATATATGTATGAGTCTTTGTATTTCATGCATCATTGGGTTCATGGTACATTATATACTATATCTCTTTCTATATTATGTGTCCTCATCATCTAACATTGAATGCAAATTTGATAAGTCATATACATTACATGCACGTATACTTTGTACATTAAAATGTACTAACGCATACTTTTGCCTAATGATCGGACCATGTAGGGATCGAGGACTACCTTTATCCATCGTACGATGGTTAGCTTGGATCTTGAGATTGCTTATTATGGTGAGTCCTATCTTCAAAGGATAAACTATCATTCTTCTACCCATGGTGTTTTTGTTTATGTTCTTTACTTTGAGAGTAAGCTCGTGACATGTCTTGGCCCCTATCCTATCTTATGACTAGAGACATTGTTGGACATCTTGTAGACTCTTTACATTTATATGCTAAGTTTTGTTTCAGAGATTATTTTTATGGATATGGTTATCTATTGGATATTGTTATGTGGATTGCCTATGAATACTATGATATGCCTATATGTTATGATATGAAAAATCCTAAGTCCCAAGTTGCCCCCATAGAGTAAGTCATACTTACAGGCCCTTTAGTTCTTATGTGCTATGTGATATTTGAATTAATGTTAATCCTTTATCCCTATGACATCCGCATAGTGTGAGTTCTACTTTTCCATCCCTTAAAACTGTGTTTACAATTTATATATACGCTTCCAAACTGATGATGTGAATATGGTTACTTAAGGCTTGTTTGGGAGCCCTCGGGTTCCTATTAGCCATGTCACTCCTGGACCCTAGGTCTGGGTCATGACAAAAATATGGTAAAGTTTCAACAGATGGATGAGTGTGAAAGAAGTTTTCAAATATTGATAGGTTTCCTTACATTGGCCCATATTTTGATGTTGCTGAAAGGTTTGAATGGGTTTGTTGTTTATTGTGATGGCTCACATGTTGGATTGGATTGTATGTTGATGCAACATGAAAAGGTGATAGAATTCGCTTCTAGGTAACTTAAGGTTCATGAGTAAAAGTATCCATCATATGATCTTGAATTGGTGATGGTTGTATTTGCATTGAAAATATGGTGTCACTATCATTTTAGGGTCTATGTATACATATATATACCAACTAGAAGAGCTTGCAATATGTGTTTATCCAAATGGACTTAATACGTAGGCAAATGAAGTGGATTGAACTTTTAAAGGCCTATGACATGAATGTATTGTATCATTAGGATAAGGAAAATATTATAGCTGATGCACTTAGTAGTGTGTCTATTGATAATATTGCTTACCGTTGAAAATGAAAAGAAAGAGTTGATTAAATATGTTCGCTGATTGGACCATTTGTATGCAAGGTTGAGTGATTCAAATAAAGGTGGCATGCTTGTGTATAACCTTGTCAGAATCATCATCGGTCGTAGAGGTAAAAACAAAGCAAGACACGGATCCAACTTTGGTTGAATTGAAGAAGAGGTTTTCTCCCAAGGGGAATATAGGGGTACTCTGCTACCAAAGTGGGCTGTGTATTCCAAATATTGATGGCTTAAGGGAGATAATATTGAAAGAAGCCCATAACGCTCGATATTGCATTCTCATCTCGGATTCCCCAAATTATGTAAAAAGCTCAAGGGAAGTGTATTGGTGAAATGGCATGAACAAGGATATAGCAAAGTTTATGGAAAAATGTCTAAACTGCCAACAAGTGAAAGTTGAATATCAAAGATCGATAGGTTTAACTCAAGTTATTAGGAGTCCTACTTGGAAGTTGAAAGACATAAACAAGGACTTTGTAATGAATTTACCTTGTACCCAAAAGTAACACGATTCAATATGAATGGTAGTGGATAGAATGACTAAATTAGTCTATTTTCTTCTGATAATAACTTCCAATACTGTTGAAGATTATGCAAAGATCTATATTAAAAAAATTGGTGAGATTTCATGATGTTCCCTTGTCTATCATTTTGGATCCTGTTGATCAATTCACTTCACACTGTTGGAAGTCCTTTCAAATGGGTCTTGATACTAAGGTAAAGTTAATCATCGTTTTCCATCCTCAAATAAATGGACAAGCTGGGATAACAATACAAACCTTGGATGTAATGACCCAACCAACTAGTAATATTGTACACTTTGGGCCTAGGTCCTCGTGACTTTAAAATGTGTCACTAGTAGGTAAGGCATGTTTACTTATATACCCACTATCTTTCCTGTGTTTTGCCAATGTACGACTTCTCATATTAAGATGGGTTATTACATACACCTTATCTATGGATTCAACATCCTCGTGAGATTTACCTTACCGCATGGGATTCACCTAGACTCAATACTGAGGTTTGCCCCACTTTACTGAGATTTGCCTAAACTTAGTTTAACTCTAGCCCCATATCAATAAGGCTGACATAGGAGTGACTCCGATACCATCTAAAATGATCTAACCTGCTAGTGATATTGCCTATTTTTGCATAGTCTATCATGCTTTAAAATGCATTAGTCGTTGACAAGGCTTAATTATTTTTACACCCAGCATCTCTCCTATGCTTTGCTGGTCAGGGATTTCTCATCTTCAGATAGTTGTTACACTGGATGACATGGCGAGGGCATGTGTAACTGATTTTAAGGGTGATTACAATGATTGCTTACTATGGATTGAACTTTCATACAACAATAGTTATCATTCAAGCATTAAGATGGAAGATTTTGAGGCTTTGCATGAGAGAAGGTGTAAATCTTCAGTGGGATGATATGAAGTAAGCAAAATAACTTTAATAGGACCCGAGTTAGTATGTGATACTATTGAAAAAGTAAGATTCATAAAGAAGAGGTTGAAGGAGACCCAAAACAATCAAATGTCTTATTCAGATGTAAGAAAAATAAAACTCAGATTCAACTTGATGAATTGGGTATACTTGAAGATTTTTCCCATGAAGGGTGTTATGCTCTTTGTGAATAAGGGGAAACTTGTCGATATGTGGCTGTATATAAGATTTGGATTGGCACAGTGGCCTATGAACTAGATTTGCCACTTGAGTTGGTCTTGATTTATCCGGTAATCCATGTATTTATATTAGAAAAATGTGTTGGTGACCCAAATGCCATTATACCCTTGGGTAATGTGAGTACTGAGAAAAATTTGACTTATAAGGAGGGTATGGTTGAGATTTTTGTTTGACAAGTTAAAAGATTAAGGAACAAGAAAATTGTACCCATCAAAATCTTGTGGAGGAATCAACAATTCAAGAGTGCGATATGGGAAGCAAGAGCAAACTTGATGAAATAATATTCTTGCCTCTTTCCTTCCATTCTGGCCTAAGGTACTTAGCTACTGATGCTTAATTCCTCCAAGCTTCTAAGTGTCAATCTTATTACGTCAATTTTCATAAATGCATTCTCATGAAATTTCTTCTAAATGATGTTTAAATTATAATATTGCATTTATGCTGGATTATGTAGCTATACACTTTAGTCTACTCAAGCTGGTCCTATCCTATTCAAGGACAAATGTTCTCAAGGGGGAGATATTATAATTCTCTGAGCATTTTGAAGGTTGGAATACAATACAATAAGCTAAAATATTAAAAAATAGCCTCGGTAGATTTTTTAGATTCATATTTTGTAAAATAATTTTTTCAAGCAATTTTCTTATTCTAAATGGTTCGTGAAACTGGCACATCGCAGACATGGTTCTGGATAGGTCAAAATCTGGGTAAAGTTGAATTTCTCAGAAAAATGGACCAAGATTGAGCATCTCCACGTTGTGGACTAGCTCCCCTACTGTGGTCCAAATTTAATTTTTAATTGGGGATACTTTAAACTATTTCCTATGCATCATTTAATAAATCTGGATAATTTTTTGACTAAAATCATGACCTATTAAATATTTCCCACCCCAAACCCGCAATTATTCATTTATTTACTCTTAATTCACCAATTCCAAAGTTTTTCTCTCTGTAAAGCCCCTCCAACTTCCATTGAACATATTTAAGCATTGCTCCCAAATTCTCCAAAAAAAGTCAAGGAATTTCTAAAGCTTCTCCAAGCTTTTTGTCCAAGGTATGTAACTTCTCATCCTTGGAATCCTTTCTTCGATGGAATTTCTTCATATTTTTATTTTTTTCATCCAATTTTAAGTATAAATTTTATGGATCTTCTCAATTTCAACCCAATTTCTTCGTCAATTATAATTTAGATTATGATTATTGATCTATTTTAATAGAAATTTATGTTAATTGCACTAAATTGATAATCTTCTCATGAAATTGCTACTAATTCTATTTAGGGTTCATAATTTCATAATGGGTTCTGTTGAATTATCATTCAATTGCATGAATTATCTTTCACCTATTGTTTATTTACTTAATTAAGTAAAATTTAATCATCTTATAGCATATTTTTTTTATTGACAAGTAATTTATCTTCAAGCCTTTCTAAGGTTTATGATTACTAATGTGGGTTATTAAAATTATGATTTGGATTGATGATCTCTATTGTAATTATGTCTGAATTTTATCAAATACATATTTTTAAGATAATCTGAGATTAAACACACATAATGACCCTCTATGTTGAACTATGATCATGAATGAATGAGAACTTACCTATGTTTATGAAAATGATTATGTATGTCCTATGTAAGTCCTAAATGAATGAATGAATGAATGTCAGTGAAAGGACAATTCTCACCTAATCACAAATTCATGTGTATAAGGT
This sequence comes from Solanum clarkiae, assembly GCA_011800125.2. NCBI lineage: Eukaryota > Viridiplantae > Streptophyta > Magnoliopsida > Solanales > Solanaceae > Solanum > Solanum clarkiae. Next base: position 2,212 of record JAABOM020047209.1, on the reverse strand, counting down.
CAATTCTCACATTGATAAAACACCTAAGTTTTTATGATCTATTATTTATGAATATGACTTTCAGTAATTCAAAATTATGATTGATTTATGATTACCTATGATACTATAATTTACTAATCTGTAGGATTTGACTTAGCACTAAGAAGATTGGAGGGGGTGTTTGATCTGATGGATGTTAAGGTTATTCACCTAAGGGAATCCTAGTAGCAACCTCTTATCTAAAACTATGTGTCATCATTGGTTGCCTTATTTGGCCTAGGATAGTGGATCCACATTTAGCTCCACATGTTGAATGAACGAATGTACCATATCGGAGTCTACCTTGGCAAGTAGTCTCTCACTTTCTCAAGTAGGAGTTATATTGAATACCATGATGTAGCTCGCATAGTCTTATGGTTGGTCATAGTGATATCCCACTATTTATGTTACTCTAAGTTTTATTATGATTTGACGTGTAACCATATGATTTATAATCATGTTTTATCTCATTCTTTACTTAATGCCTATATTATTGTGGTCGTACATCTCATCACCCATTCATCATTTACTCATGATACATCTATGTACCATGCATTGCTCACATACTTAGTATATTCAAAGACAAATACATATTCTATGTCTACTTTATGCCTACATTGTGTTATAATGTCGGAGAGGGTATCATTCTAGTTCTCACGCTTCTGGCTAGACTGTGTAGTTAATTTTGAAGATATTGTGGTAAAGCCAGATGCTTCGAGGGCAAGCCAATGATATTCCACCTTATGTTGTTTATCTTTTATGGCATTTTAAGACTATGTCATTTTGTTATTTTTGAGGTTGAGTTAGCAATGTGTCCATAACCCCGCGTATGCTACTGTAAAGAGTCTATGATCTTTTTCTCTCTAATTAGATTAAGTTTTTTTTTCCTTATGATGTTGAGGTGAGACCCATTTCTCCATTCCCTTATAACTTGTTTTGATGTTTTGTTGCCTTATGAATGCTTATTGATATGTTAAGATGGCTTGGTTGGTGTCCTTCGGAGATCCAATCGTCGTGTCACCTTTAGGGCATAGTTTGGATAGTGACATGACCTAACTTCACTCTAAGAGTCTCGTATGTGTTTTCTTTTATTTTTTTCCTACTGCTTTTGAGATAACTTTTTGAAAAAACTAGGTCTTTCCTGAGATGTGTGTCATAGTAATCTCGATTTTTGAGTCGTGACAACATATCAACCCTAAATGACAAAGTTAAGACATATATCAGGCCCTATTCCCATATAAGAATGATATTTGGATGGCAATCGATAGCATATAAATGAAATGACAAAACAAATAGTCACGTAAGAAAGAACGTTATAATTAACTAAATATTGTTCAACTTCGTAATTATTACGACTATTCCCATATTAAATAAGATTAAAAAATATTATGTTTTCTTTAGGTAAAATTATAAAGATGCCAAAAATATAACTTTATAATTGAGTCGACCTGTAACAGACATAGGACATAAATCTTGGTCATGGTTTAATATGGTGAAAAGGTTTTCGAAAAACAATCGACACGGTAATTCCTTTTGGTGATCACCTTGTTCTAGCCGATCTTAGTATTGATGTTTTTTTCTGGATTGCCATTTCAAGTATTGCTCCTGTTGTTCTATCACATATCAACTATGGAATATGTTGCCCGGATACCATTTATTTATGACACAGTCTGTTCTTTGAATTTATCAAATTTGGAATCCGCATGCAACACATTAATCCTGCAAAAGCATATAAAAAACTTAGTTATACTAGTTCCTGAATCCCGTTCAATGCACGGGCCCAATAGTTATTCATAAAATTATTTTTGATGATATAATTAAGTATTATTTAATTATTTTATTAGATGTCAATAAATATTATTAATATTAATTAATTGTAGTTTAATGATTAAATGTTTTTAAATTTCTACTCTAAAAAGGGACAATATTGTAAAATCACTAAGCAACTCCTTTTAATAAATTAAATTAAATTAAACAATCTCCAAAATATTTTTATAGACCCTTCAATTGTGAAAATCAGTTGTTGGGGGTAACATTGTAAAATCACTAAGCAACTGCATTAAAAAGATTCAATAAAAAAAATTTCAAAATTTTTTTTATGGGTCCCGTACAATATATATAAGACGAAGTAGGCAGCTCAAACAGACATTTCGACCTGCTGTCTGCTTGAGCTGCTTCAACTCCCTCTTATTAT
>JAABOM020047182.1:0-16016 GCA_011800125.2 Solanum clarkiae | reverse complement strand
CTTTCGACGCTCATCATGGGTCATCCGGAAACAGTCGCGCTATGTTTTTAAACATAGGGGTCAGGCTGCGTATATCCGAACTCCCCTTACCCCGCAATGGGCGGGAGCCTTTGAGGCACTGGGGTAATGTTGTTGTTAGAAGTAACTTGTATCATCTCTAAAGAGACGTGCTAGTTGAATTCCTAAGATCCTCTCCCGACATTCCAAGGGTAGTGGAACATGAGGCAGTTAGCTTATTAAGGGTCTGGAACAAAGTAGTAGCTGAGATCAAATATAATTAGGATCTAATGTTTGGGATATTCTATTTAATAGTTTTCTGCAAGTGGTTGGGGTAGAAATTGCCAAACGCTAGTCAGGGAGCAGTTCTTCCCACAAGCCTTTCCTCGCATTTACTCTTTCTAAGCAACAACTTATCGGTACATCTAAATATGCCACTACTCATCTAAGAGTGATGTAAAGTATACATTTCCTGTACTTATTGCATCTGTGTGCAGGTTGTCTCTTGTTAGGTGCCATTCACAATAGAATATCGGATCTCTATGTTGTTTTCAGAATCATGGGCCTCATTTTTCTGTACAGGATGACCTGATGATCTATCTTCTAGACTTTTTTTTTTGACTATAATATAATAATTACCATTTCCCATAACTTATGTACGTAATATGTTAAGTCTTCACCAATCTCACAAAGTAAACACTCATTAACGTTCCTTAGCAACAAGTATATCATGCTAAGTTCCTATCCTCACTGCCTGAGCAGGTCATGCTCTTGGGAAGTAACATATCTTTCAACTGTGTGTAGCTTTGAGCTCCTTCAATTCATCTGATGCCTTTCTAGGAACATACAACTAGAATCTTGACGCAAAGGAGTAGCATTTCTCAGCATGTTAATAAGAGCACCGACAACAGTGTCTTGAGATTTTCTGGTTGTTGCACATACTTTACACGAGGCTTCTAATCTCAAGGTTCTCTCTGGCTCTGGAATCAGAAGTATCAACATCATCAACTATAAAATGATAGGAAAATTCAGAGTCATCCTTTTCTCCAGGATTAATAGTTCTAATATCTGACTAGTGTATTATTGCTAGTCAGGGATCTATTGTTGTTTTACTTAGAGTTAGTAGTATTTATTGTTTGTAGCTCTAATTTTTCAATAGATTTAGAATGTGAATTTACCAACTAACAGATCTCTTTTCGTCTCTTTGACTCCAACATCAGTAAATTCTACCCTTTCTAGCACTTTGATCAACCTGCATCTCCTCTTTTAAAGTGTTTCCAGATCTCTATTCTTTAGAGGTATATAGACTCTTTTTACATCATTTTATCAACCATATACGCTTTTTGTTCAAATTCTTGGATGGAATTGTTCGTCAGTAAAATGAGAGCGGAATTCCTGGTAAATTTCAGAATCTCTGCAGTCAGGAAAGGGGAAAAAGAACCTGTACCTAACTCCCTTTGAACTACTATATTCAACTAGGAAGGAGTTAATTTGGATATCTTATCGAAATGGTTAGCTCCATCTTGATCTTCTTGTTCTCGTCATTCTAAAAGTTTTGAAACCCCTTTATTGTTCAGATATTTTGCCTCTATAAGTCTTGGTTTCCAAGTGGCTTTAAATCTTTGAGTTATTTGTTTTCTTCATATGGTTCTGATATAAGATAAACTCCTAACTCGTGATGTTTTTATCCATTACATTTTATATTTTGACATATTTATTTTATTATTTCAGGTACAATTTGATGTTCAAAACATTTGCCTATGGAATATTTTGATATGATGAACAATCGTGGAAATTCTATGAAGACATTATTTTTTTGGATTGATTATGTAATGATGTTAGTTATATCATTCAAATAATATAAGTGTATTTCTTAAGTTGTGATACTATAGTTGTTTGGATTAACACTTCATGTCGTTTGTTTAGATTTTATGAGGTACATTTCATTTATGAATTAATATCATTTATTTTTTAGCATTTGAAAAACTTTGTTGCCTGTAGTAAGGTCACTTCGATACAATTTTATTCAGGTTTACCAGTTATCGACTTTATAATTGCAACCAATCTATTGTTTTTAAAGATATTAACCTTTAGCGGCAATTTTATTGCAGTTATTCGGCTCTAAAATTGGATGCTATCATTTCATATTTGATTTTATAACTTTTAGTTACCGCTAAAACTAATGCATTTTAGCTGCAATTTAGTTTAGTTTACTGACTATAAAAATAGACACTACATGAGCATAACTAACTCTTTTAGATTTGATTTAGTGATCATCTTAATTACCATAATCAATTGCCCCGAAAATGAATTTGATTTAGTGGCAATTTACTTGGATTTACCGACCATAACAATGGACACTACGTGAGCATAACTAACTTTTTTATATTTAATTTAGTGGTCATCTTAATTGTCGTAATAAATTGCCGCTAAAATAACTTTGACTTAGCGGCAACTTAGTTGGATTTACCGACCATAACAATGGACATTACATGAGCATAACTAACCATTTTGAATTGAATTTTGCAGCCATCTTAATTGCCACAACCAATAGCCACAAAATCAAATGGGTTTTAGTGGCAATTGTGCAAAGTTTTACCAGTACTTGTTTGAATGACCTCGAAAGCCTTTGCCGACCCCCGAAACAACGGTCATAGTTCATTGGTTGGTAAATGTTATGACGGTCATTGTTATGGCTGCTAATACAAATTTTAGTTATCGCTAAATCCCTTTTTTGATGTAGTATTTTCCCCTCATCTGTTGACCAAGCTTCTCAATTCCATACGTTGATTTTGAGTTTCATTGGATGCCAATGAAGATATTTAGCTCCTTTATTTACATGTTTTCTGTATGTTTTAATTGGTGCTACCATGAACCTACTAAAATGTCATACTTGTTTTATCATCTTAATTAAAATATATAATATGCACACAAGACGCGCAAGATACACATGAGACGCACGAGATGCACATAGAAACTATGAATAATTAGAGTGAACATTGGGTAGAAAAATGAATTTTCATTGGTATAAAAAGTAAAGGAAAAAAAATTATAGTTAAAATTTTTGCAAATCATTAAATGATTTCACAAATTACCTTGACATTTTTGTCATATAATGATATCATGGATGACATCAATAGAAAGAATTCATTCCTATAAATCGATAGCTCTTAGTTCATTTGTAAAACACATATTTCACTTGTATTCTCATCTTCTAAGGCGTTTGATCTTTTTCCTCTCTTTGTGTGTATAAATGGTAAAAGATTAAAATATAATTTCAAAACTGTTTGATTAAAGAACGAGATCCATTAGTCAGGCAATATAACACTATTGTAGCACAAAATTGAGAGCCTAAGAACGGTAAGTGGAATAGTGTTGCAAAATTACACTATAAAGGCTACTCAAGATTTAGAGAATATGAATAGCGTCACCACATATTTAGATCGGCCGTGGGGGCATATTCTCTAGGACAATGGTCATGAAAAGTTACCTTGACCACTTCATAAATCCTAAAGGATGGATCGAATGGATTACATCTACAAATAAATCCACAGTTCCTCGTTAGTCATATTATCTGGAATACTTTAGAAATAGAGGACTAGGTGTTGTTACCCAGGAACGCATGACGGGAGCATCCTTCACTATGAATTCGAATATTGCATCAAAGTTCACAGCTAAGGGTGTGCATCGATGGGTTCGATTCAATTTTGTACATTATCGGTTCGGTTTATTAATTTTTTATTTTTAAATATGCTAAACCAATAAGAAACCAATAAAATAATTTTTATCGATTTTCGATTTATCGATTTTAAGTCTTTAATGGTTCGATTTTGGATTTACCCAATGATAATGAGAATTTGTATTAATAAAAAGCAAATAGAGTACGAAAACTATGTTACAAACTTGCAAAACTGAATTAGTTAATTACAAACTAAAATACTAAAGTGGATAACTAATCACTTGAATACTACTATAAATATTAAACTATGTAAGTAATGTTATAGTGTCCTATTACTATTAAATTACTAATATTTAATATTTATGAAGGGGCAAAATAGTAAATTATTATAATCTTATTAGGTTATAACCCAAAAGTAAAAATTGATACCGAACCGATAATCCAATAATCTTTTTTTCCAAAATCATTAAAAACCCAATAGCCTAATAACAATAAAATAATAACATTTTAATTGGTTTGATTTATTGATCGGTTCAATTTTTGCACACCCCTATTCACAGCCATGCACTTCTTAAATGGTGGTGACAAGTAGATTTCATGCGTATATTCCACACTACTTGGATTTTCTCAACAAGTAAAATTAAGAATTGTATTCTTTCTAATTATATTAATAACATTCTAACTTCAAGAATATTTCACTTCTAACTAAAAAAAAAAACTCAATTCACAATTTAATGTAAGAACTTTCAATTCAGAGTAAGACCCTAAAATCAACTTTTCAATAACATTCACTAATTTACAATAACATATATAAATTAACTATATTAATAACATACATTCAATAAATAAAATAAAATAAATTAACAAATAAAAAATTTCTCTACGTGAAAAAATTAAAAATCGCTGACCTTAATAAGAACAAAAAGAGAGAGAGACGCACTAGAGAAGGGGGCAACATCGACAAAGGGAGTTATTAGAGCGCCAAGGGAGGCGAGAATATTGGTGGAAGGTCCGGGATCAGGATTTTTAAAGAGAAGGAGGAAGAGATGACAGAAAGGTAGTGTAAACTTGAAAATGAAAAATTTTTGGTCTATGTATCATATATATTTTAAAATAAGTAAAGGATAATGTCGCTTTGTCTGTCTTTTTTTGAAAAATATAGTTGGCTAAAACAAACGGGATGGGAGGATCGACCCGTTCAGATAATTCCAAAGAAAGATTGTTGACAGCAGGTAGAGAGAATTTTTTTTCCTCTTCAAAACACAAGGAAATGCAGGCAGGGTAGAGCTCGCAGAGGGTTCGAGAATAGGGTAGGGTCCTATCCTTAAGATTCAGATAAGAAAAGAGTTCCAAACCTTTATGCTCTGTATAAGTGCTGCATACAAGTGCATGCCAGGATGATCGAGAAAGATTCCACCAATTTGAACTGCTCACATCACAATAGTTGTAGCATAAAGGCCGTAAGTTGGGGTGCAGTCATAACACAAGGCTATTACTTTCACACTTCTCTCTCTCTGAGAGAGTAATCTATTGCGTAAGAAACCCGACTGTGCCTTACATGTGCTCTACAGGCCGCACGTAATTTTTCTTCCCAACGAGCCTCCCCCCCTTTTTTTAAGACGGGCATTGTGTTCGGTTCAAAAGGCATGGTTTTCAGTATGTCTCCAGATAGGACCCCTACTAGTCTGGCTAGCTAGTGAGCGGTTCTTTCGGGTGGGAAGCAGGCCGGATCCTATGGGCGGGCATCTCCCGCAACACAAGCACCACTGTTCGACACCATCCAAGAAGCAAAAGATTCGTCAGTCCAGGCTGAAAATACATGCATAGATAGTGGTTTAATGCCAAGGCCGACGACGAAAGCTCGGGATGGAGCCGTATGAGGCGGAAGTCTCATGTACGGTTCTTTGAGAAGGTAGTGGCTACCTACTGAAGCTTCAAACAAAGCACCATCGGTCAATTTCGCTTTGGGGCCACCCCTAACTCTACCATTATTATAGGGGTTTGGGGTTCAAGACAAAGAAAGATCGAGGTAGCATATCAGTTGTTCCTTTATACTTTACTTGGATCTGTGCCTGGAAGGGCGAACCAAGGAATTCAGATTGTGGAGCAACAACCTGTGATCCATTTGGTTAACCACATGTTCTTTTTACTCGCGAAAATGGTGCCTTTAAAGCAAACTAAGAGTAGGGAAGGGATTATGGCCGGCATAAGCTCACCAATTAGGATGCGTGACTGACGCATCTTTTTTTTCTTTTCAAATGATCTGGGCATTTTCCTTTGGGCTAGGAGGGCTATTATGTAGGCGTACAACTCTTCCTAGGTTGTATTCGATCAGAATTATCAAAGAATCAATTAGTAGTATGCTTGTGCCAGAAGACCTTCTGACAGATGATTTCTAGTCGGTGTGCCGTGAGTGGCTTCTCGATGAATAAGTTGTGATTGCTCTTGTTGATACAATTTTATTTTTTTAGGCAGTTTCGTATTCTAATGATCCCGTCTTACCTGATGATTAGGATTTGCTTTCCCTATTTGAGAAAAGGAGATCTGTGTCACTCTCACTATGCTTCACACATGAAATTATACAGTTTTCAAGGGCTCGAATTTGACAAGAACTTTGATGAAAGAAGCGACGGACAAAGCAACGTTGTCCGTCACTTCTTTTAAATAGTTAAAAATTCTAATTTGAACAAGAGCAATAGACTAATATATATATATATATATTGTGATATGAAAAAATAACTTGTATTTCAAAAACTCAATTTATTACTTAAATAGTCTAGTAAATCAAATTTTCAAAATTAAACAGAGTCGCCAATTAAATTTTTTAGGAAAAAATCAAGAAAATCATTAATCATTTTAAAAAGACTTAAACAGAAGAAATCCTTTTAAAATCATTTTAAAATCTAAAGAAAAGATTCAGGTTCACATTTCCACTTCGAGAAGATTTTACGCATTCAAAATGGCCGCTAACACTCGATTATCCAACGATTAGGAAATTTTAACTAACTTTAAAAATTCAATTTAACGAGATTAAAAGAAAATCTAGAATATATTGAAAATTTTCAATAAACATGAGACTTGACCATATTTTGATCAATTAAACTAAAAGGGTCAAAGGAAGGAAAATTCTACATTTTTCTTTTTGTTTTTAAGGGAAAAAAAAGTAACACTTAACTAATTTAAACAAATAAGTTTCCATAAGTATTTAAAAAAATTGCAGGATCTTAAAGAACTCCTTTTTTAAGTCAAAATAATCTAATGAAAATAACATAAATGACTTTGACAATGTTGGGGATTAATTAGATTGAAACAAAGAATAAATAATTTAAAGTTAGCATTAGTGTTAGAGTTGAACAATAACAAATACCACAAGGTGAATAACAAAACACAAGAAAGTAATTTAAAATAAAATTGGGCTTGGCAGGTCCAAATTCAAATCCTGTCCTAATTCTAAAAATTGGGCTAGGCAGGTCCATTAACCCCTTGTTGTTGCTGCTTTCAGACTTTAGGCCCATTCCATCTCTTCTGCATATTTAAGTGCATACCAGTGTACACATTATGTATATTGGTGTATACATCCGCTCATTTTATCTTGTGACCTATGTATTGCTTCTCATTTGACTCGACAACGTCCCATGGCTATTGAGTGCAAGGAATTGGGCCTCTGTGGCCCAATATTGATGCAAATGGAGCCTAGTAGGCTCGAGAAAGGTTTACATGCATCAAATGAGATAAATTGGAATAAGGATCAATAAAAATAACCATAAATGAGACCAACTATTGGAAAGGAAAAAGTTCCACATAACCACACCAAGAGACAACCAGAAAATAGGAAAACCGAAATAATGCCATTTGATACAAGGGAATATCATCTCAATATAATAAACCTTTAAAACTAACCATCATGTATCTCTCCAAACAGTAATACAAGCAAACAATCTGTAAACTGAAAATGATCTTTTCAACATGATGAAGCAATAAAGGATAACCAAAAGGTTAAAAAAAGAAGAAGTATGAGACAGTATGTTTTCATGCCTAATAGGAGCTACTAAGACAACAAAAGATTAAAGTGATTAGTGTTTGCATGAGAGCGGCAAGAATAGCCTACAGTACTCTTAATCAACTAAAAGGATGGGATTATAACTAAATGAAATCAACAACTTGGGCTCCTAAACACAAGTGGAGTACTCAAGAAGAATTCAAATTAATACATAAATCCAAATCTTTAAGACTAGGATAAGCATATGAACAACTTTGATCTTGTTTCTAATAAAAATGCCACCATTTTTACAACAAATAAGGAGAATGCCTTGATTCCGAGACAAAGTAATCACACCATTAACGAACCAAAAGTTAAGAAACTTGAACAAAATCGAATTCAAAAACCAAAGAGCATTGAGCTAAGTTAAATCCTAAATGCCATAGTTAAACCAAGATCAGAGACACTTTCCAGATCAAATAAAACAGAGGATAAAGATTCATGTTAACAGAATTAGAGCAAAAATATCAATCAAGAAGCTGAAAATGAGTTAAAGGGGTTGGAATTTGGGAATTGGATTTAAGAAATTAGCCATTTCAATTGCAAATCTTGATCAAATTGAATTAAAAATGATGAATATATATAAGATGGATTTTATCAATTAATTAATGAGCCTCTTAATTTTGACAAAATAGAATAATCAATCAAAAGGCAAAATTTTTTATTTTTTTCATCATGAAAGGTGATTGATCGAACGTAACAAAATCATCAGCGAAGCATAAAAATAAAGAAAACTATATATGAAAACCACTTAAAATGTTTTGAATTTTATAAATAATAACTACTTTAAATTGTTTAAAATTGAAGAAACTCAATAACTAATTTATATTGTGGAGGGTTATATATATATATATATATGAATTAATTAATTGTATATTGACACAACCCCTCCCCCCACACCAAAAAAAAAAATGATGGACAAATATACGTTGTCTGTCACTTTTAATTAAAAAATATTGGACAACGCCGCAAATATATCGCTTTTTGCAACAATTCGTCTGTTTTTTTTTTCCATCACTTTTTTGCCCTATTTTTAGTAGTGCATTATGTGCTTCTATTTTTATTATTTTACAATCAATTAATGGGTCTATTGATTTATAATAAAATCTTAATATATTAATCTACTTAAGAATTTTTGCAAAAATGATTCTTCACAATTATTCCATCTACTTTTACCCACCATCCATAACCACCAATTCAACCACAACTATCATTATTATCAATCACCATCCACCTATCATCCACAACGACCATCATCAGCCTAACTACAATAATCACTACCACCAATCAACAAAATCAATCGTGATCATCATTAGCATTATGTGCAATCATCATCACCAACTATTATTGCATCTACTAGTTACTCTTTATAATTACTATCATTAATCAATATTATAAATCGCTAACTGGTATCATCATTCACCACCATCATTAGTTATACATATCATTTCACTACTAATTATCGGTCGTCGCGTCGCTACCAATCACTATTCATCATAACTGTAAACCACTATATTATGAAGATATTATCCCCAACCATCATTATTAGACTACCTCATACTAAATGGATGTACATAATCACCATCGTTAGTTATCACCATCATCAATTGTCATATAAATACTTTATTCATATGATATTCGATCAATTTAGTCTTTTATTTGAATTTTATATTTACACTTTTTTAAACAAATATAAATTTTATACATTTATGTCACGATCCAAGCCTAGGGTCTAGACGTGACTAGCGAATGAGGAACCCGAAGGAACTCCAAACGAGCCTCGTAGCATATCATTACACATCCTTAGTCGCGAAAACAATAGAGTACAATAAGAAATAGTAAGTTGGGATAATCGCGGTTGTGGGAACACTTTCATATCATAAACAACAAAAGTCGATAGAGTCAAAGCTCATAGCATAGGCTCATAGCATGTCCAACAACACCTTTACTATATAGATAATAGCGGGAGCCAAGACAAAGCAACTGGGCTCACCCTCATAGTCAATACATAAGTCAAAGAAAGAAAGTCTTAATACATAGCAAGAGATTATAAGTAACGTCCCCGAAATGGAGGACTCACCAACAAGCTTGTAGGACAATCGAACTAGCCATATGGAGGAGGAGGATGATCAAGCGGTGCTTCGGTTCCTACATGGTGACATCATGTAGGCATAGAGTATGCGTTAGTACGTTTGAATGTACTAAGTATGTAGGATGCAATGCAACAAGAGATAGACATCGAATTCGAAATGCATAAAGATAGACAATAGCTAGCATAATAACAATATGACATGTATGATTAGTGCTTAAGTAAAACAAGCTTACGTGGGGCATGACATATGTGTAAGAAGAGACCATTAAACTATTGGCAGTCACGCCCTACCACCCTTCGTGATTGAGGTACAAACCCATCAATAGGTTGGTGGATCATCGCACCCTACCACTCTTGGTACCGGAGTACAAACCCCCCGATAGATTGATGCATACAAACCCTCAACAAGGTTGGTGGATCGTCGCACCTTACCACCCTTCGTGTCGGAGTACAAACCCCAATAGGTTGATGAGTAAAAACCCCCAACAAGGTTACTTGGGGCGCAACCCTCGAGTAGGGCATGGTCACATTCCAACACTATATAGGGAGCACCATATACATGCATTCATTTCATCATCATTTCATTATGTCATCATCATATCATTATCATATAGTCATTCAACTCATAAGACATGCATTGGACCTTCAATTCCTCAAGAGACCATAACCAGACATTTTATCAAACACTTTAGAGGGTGTGTAGTACTAGTGTAAAACCATGCAATTCAAGAGTGAAATCATACTAGAAAATTCAATGTAAAACCTTCAATAGATACTTGGTAACACTCTCAAGCAATTTACATCAAAATCCTTCATCAATTCTTACAATAGACCTTGGTTTCATAACTCAAAACATAGCAAAACAGTTACAATTTCATGAGCTTCAACATATTGTGCAGTGATTTTCATAATAAGGTAGACCCAATTGTAAATCAACTTTAAATCATATAAATTAAAGTAAAAGGAAGCTTGGGTATCATGGGTGAAAGGAACCCCTGAAAAAAACCCACATACCTTAGCTTTGGAAATGAACTTGGTGAAGATTTGAGATGGAGACTTGAAGCTTGAGAGAAAATCCTTAGATCCGAAGAGGGTTTTGAGACTTGAGTTTAGGAGTAAAATATTTGAGTAAGTATTTGAATGAGTATTGGGGAATGTTTAGAATGATATGATGGTGAAAATGGCTAAGTATAGGTATTTTCATGCTTGGGAACACTTAGATCCATGACTTAAAAGTCTTGGACCGAAGTCAAAAATCTACCTACAAAAATGTACTAGTGCGCTGAAACAGTACTAGAAATTGCATTTTTGAAAAATCAAAATTGCTAATTATTTGCTCTTAAATTAGGTTAGACCGATTTCCACCTCAAAATAATCCCGTGAACAAGAATATGAAGTTTGATTTTTGATATCGCGCACGGATTTTGAGATATATGAAAATTATGGTTGCGGGCACTTCCAAGACACATTTTCGGACACTTTTTGGGGTTGTTATAATTCAAATGTTGAGAAAACAAACAATTTTAACTGTTTAGTATTCACATCTCAATGCAATATTTTAATATTCAATTGTGTGTTCAAATTTAGACCTCTAATTATTAATGCATACTTAAAAACATGAAAAAATTATGCAGATAAATAAATATATAATAGTTAATTAGATAACATAGCTATAGTTTGAATAATTACATCTTGTCATAAACATCTAGTTATAATTAAAGTTTTAATAAATGTTGTGCACTAATACAACTAGAGTTTTGTATGATTCACTCAATTTATACCAATGTTGTGCTCGAATCAAATTATATAGCAAAATATGCAAACATCACAAATTGTATAGCGAATAATACAAATGTTGTGCACGAATTGTATAGCGAAATATACGAACGCTTAAAAAAATTATGAATTGTATAGCGAATCATATAAATATATATAAACGCTGCACGAATTATACAAATGTTGCTATAACTATAGTTATAGAATATAATTACCTAAACTATAGCTAAAGAGCATAATGAAAGTATTTTTTAGTGGCTATATGCGAAAATTCCTCTTTAAATATTCATATGTCTATTCTGATTCAGACGTATCAATCTTAATGAAAATAAATGAAGCCTAATTGAGAGTTTATATTTACAAAACTCTTTCCCATTAAAACAACAATCATATCTCTATCAGATATAAATGTAATCATCTTCTCCTTTTCTTGGTTTTCACTACATTTTTATGAATTAAAAATTTTGCTATATTTTTTATTTTATCTTTTACATTTTAACTATATAAAATCAATACTTATATTCAAAATTAATTCTCTGTTTAAATAACATTAATCGTGAATAGTACGCTTTTTTTCTCATAACTTAAAAAATAAAAACATTTTCTTTTGTGGAAAAGTTGACCAAATGCAATATGCGAAATATCTTTTAAGTACTGAAAAACATTTTCAAAATAAATTTGCTAGACATAAATGCCTTCTTCCTACAAATATTTCTTTGACGGTCCACATGTGTAAAATAAAGACGAAAAAAAAAAAAAAGAGTGGCCCAATTTCACAAGTTAATTGCAGTATATATATACACACACTAATACAAATTATTTTTTGATTTATGTGACATCAATAGATTTTTTCTATATATTTTAAAAAATATTGTAAAATTATAATTGAAGTAGCTAAAGCAATATAGTCGAAGTAGATACGTCAATATGCGATTGCCTCGAAAAGATTGAATTAAAAAGCCCACAAATTATTTTTTCTTGGCTCAACAGAAGCTGCTTAAGCAAGCAACCAATATGAATTTTTTTTAGTCTCGATTTATGTATTGGTGTAAGTATATTGTAATTATCATGATCGGCAACATTTTTTATCACTAAAAGTAAGACAAACAAATTATAATGGAAGAACCATTAAGAATTACAAATGTACTCTCAAGCTACTCAAGCAGGCATGTCGAATTGCTACCTGCTTGAGCAGTTCACGTGGCAAGAGAAGAAACAACCGAGGAGCAAGCATGACGATCACTCAACCAAAGCTCCTCACCATTGCTTCTTATATATATGTGTGTGTGTGACCGTAGCAATTGTCTTGTCATCTCCACGTTAGAAATTGGAAAAAGATTTGTTTTTCTGAAGGAAAAATTTTGGTGGCCCTTGTTGACACCCAATTTTTACCCTCCGTGGTGTCAAATCATTTACGGGGCTTTATTTTTATTTTTGATATTTTTTAAAATAATTATTTAAAAAAATTTTTTTTATTAATTTTAATCCGGGCGCGTGACTACACGCTCCCCTAATTTAATACCCCTCCCCCGACCCTTCTTCTTCATTTTCCCCTGAAGAAACCCCCGAGACCCTAATCCCTCGCCTAGCCGCCATCGTCGTCCCTCCTTCACCTCTCACCGGCGCCGTTCACTCTCTCCCATTCCTACTCCCCTTCTTCATCAAACCCTAACCCTTAACCCTAGCCGCCGCACCCCCATCCCCAAAACTTTCTCCCGTTCCCCATACACCCGCATGCACCCTTTCCCCTTCCCCATTCCATTCTCCCATTCCCAACGTCGTTCCCTTCCCCACATTTCCCCTTTCCCAAACTTCATCGCCGCCTCATCCCCTATTCCCCAAAACCCTTTCCCCTCCCCGACATACATTCAATTTTGAGGAGCGGAGCTCCTCTTCTTCGATAAAAGGGGGTGACGTTGAAGAATAAAAAAAACTGAGCCGGAATCGTTCGAAAGGGGTTTGAAAACGATCGAAAACAAAGAGAGATCGAAAACCAAAAATCAAAAAACAAAAAAAAAACAAGAAAACCAGAAATCAGAGATCGAAAATCAAGAGGGGGAGGTTTCGAATCAAAATTGGAAAGAGGGGGACGAGTTCAAAAATATAGGGGAGCACTATTCAATCGATTTTTTGATTATCAAAAAATAAAAACTCCCGTCAGTCTCTGCCGCTCCCACTTCGGTGGTGTTGAAATTCGCAAGCTTGCCGTCCCAGTCTTACTGCCCCGAAAAAGGTAATATCCCAATCCCTTACTTAGTTCAAATATCATAATGTGGTCAAAAACGTGAATCTGGTAGCTCTGTCGGGACTGTTACATCTGTATTCGCTTGATTTGGTTGGGTATCATTGCTGTGACGAGTTGACGTGATGTTGTTGTTGTTGTTGTTTATTTAGTTGTTAATACATTTCTGGAATGCCCTGTTGTAATGGATTAATGTGGTGGTGACGTTGTTGTTTGCTGTTTTGGAATAAAGGTGTCCCCTCCCTCTTCTGTTTCAGTTTCCCAAGAATGGTGTTGAAATGGTTTAGTTTCTCGAATATCTAATCTCTACATCTGCTGCTGTAAAAAATGACTTTCTATTCACTGTGTTTATCTCTATTGTTGCCTAGATGTCTGTTTTAGTCTATGTGGAGTCTTGTTGAATTTTAGACAGAATACAATTCGTGATTTCCTCAACTCATTTTCGGCCAAACTTACTTGCTGGTATTTGATCTGTTTGTCTCTAATTTTAGTTTTAAGTTTGGTGTTAGTTCAGTTTAAGTTTGGATAAAAATACAAGTTGTGAACTGTCTTCCTCGATCATTATTGTTTGTCCTCATATCAATGGTGTTTTTTTTTAATGGTATTTCTATCTACATGATGTCAGTTAAAACTGCTATTTTAGATGAGCAGTCAGTGTTGGTGTCAATCTGGGGCTAGCATGTTAAATCCAAGAATTTATTGTTCCATTTTGTTTTCAGCAGTATATTCTTGTATCTAAGTCACCATTGTTTCACTGCGTGACTATAGCCTGTTAAGATGATGTTCAGTTGGGTCTTGCATACCCTTCCGTCCAAAGAGTTGAGTTTTAGGGTCGTGAACTATAATATAGGTCTTCGTCATATCAAAATTTTGTTAAGCATGCATGAGGAATGAATGTACGACTTTGTTATGTGCTGTCTGGAATTTCCTTGCTGCTGGAAGGTTTCTTTTTACGAACTATGCTTTATTCCCTTCCCTAGAAGCGATCATTTTTGTCCCTCATGTCCTATTTCTAATTACCTGATATGCCTTTGGTTCGTTATGGTAAATTGGTCTTCTATGAAAAGTCTTCATCACACGGTTCATTCGAATCTAAGTTGGGAATATGAGATACTTTCTTTGTTCCCAGTCAATGTTGTTAAAAGAAAGAGTAGGTTTCTGTCGAAATGGCTTCTGTTTGAAATTTTTATTTGGAATACCTACTGTTAGGATTCTATTATGAAGAACTGTTAAAACTAAGCTCATTTGCATAGTTGTCTTAAGTTACTGTGAAAGTTTATGACTGTTTTATCTCAACTCATCATTATGTGGTCGCTATAGAAGATATTATTGGTATCCTATGATGTATATTACTCCCTTCACACTAGCTTTCTATTTAATTCGAAAACGGAACGTTACTTGCTATCTGCTAACAGCAACCTACTTATGTATCTCTATTTCATCCTTGTTCCTTCTACGTTGAATCCTTAACTAATCCATGTCTCTTTTCTTGCATGAATATATCAATCTGAGTCCGTCGTGGGCTCCTCTTCTCATTCGCATCTCCTTGGGCCATGAAGGCCCAATTCCTCTTTTCGAGTCAAGCTTCAGATCCGCAGCGAAGGAAGCAATTTGCAAAGAGAAAGAAGTGGTTGTAAGATTCCGAGAAGTGAAAGTGCAATAGAATTTCAAATCGAGATAAAGGCCCATCTCAATTCTCTTCTTTATTATTATTATTATTATTATTATTATTATTATTATTATTATTATTATTATTATTATTATTAATAATAATATTATTTTGTATATTTATATTTGTTTGGACGCTAACATTGTTATTTTTATTGGTTTTAACCTAATTTAATTTCCCCAACATGTCGAAACCGTTATGTTATCTAATTTCATTCCTTTTATTTTTAAAAAGTGTTCTGAAAAAAAAATAATAAAAGAATAATAAAAAAATAATTTTGCACTTTATTTCAACTTTTGAACTTAGTCAATTTTCTTTTAAGTTTAGTCAACTATTCTTTTAAAAATAGCTAGGTCCAGTGAAATGTCTTCAAATAATTTAATCTATTTCAAAAGTCTAGTCGAAATATTTTCAAATCTATTCGAAATCTTTTCTTAAGTCAAATATTTTCAAAGTTAGTCAAATAACTTAATCGCCGGATAACTGCATTTAGCAGACATTTCGAGTGCGTAAAACCTTCTC
>JAABOM020047171.1:0-16016 GCA_011800125.2 Solanum clarkiae | reverse complement strand
GTTTATGGTATGATTTTGGTACTTGATCAGGCGGCAAGACCGCATTATTTTATGTATGATATGATTATTAGGCGGCAAGACCGCAGCGGAGACCTTGTCGGCCCGCATTTATGTACATGTATAAAGAAATATGTGTTTGTATTGTTGTCTAGGATGTTGCTGGGTTTTATTTGCAGGTGAGGTTAGTTAATAAAACAGAGGAAACTCTGCCGAAATTCTGGCAGGTGTCCAAGTCGGATAAATGAGGAAATTCAGATTAGTATGTGTCTAGGTTCCCTATCGGACACTGGTCACGACACTAGGTTAGGATGTGACAATATATCTATAAAAAAAATATTAAAAAATGAAAAGATAAAAACAAATTAGGAGCAGAGGGTTAGATGGAGGTGGAACAGAATTTTATTTATTTTAAAAAATAAAAATAACATCAATCTTTTAGGAAGTAGTAGAGGAGGGGATGAAGTTTGAATTTTTTGTAAATATATTTTACAAAAGAGATTTTCTTTTAAAAAAGAAAAAAAGAGCGGGGTTTGTTGTTGTTGGTGTAGTGGTATGTCAAGGGGATGGAACAGGTGAAAAAAAATATTTTAAATTAATTTTTTAAAATATAATATTTTGGGGGGGAATATTGATTCTTTAATCTTTAACTTTTAACTAATATTGATAATTTATTTAATTCTTGTCAAGATGAAATATTTTATCCATGTGGCATGTCATGTGGCAAGGTTTTTTTTTTCAATAATAGAGAGAATTTACCACAGATACCACTGAGGTATGTATCTCAAACTAATAAGTGATAGTTTAGATATGAAACTCACAAATCCAATAGTCTAGGTATGAAACTCAAAAGAGGGGATAGTTATTTATCTCTATTATTACCCCCCCCTGGCTTCTTTGAGTATTATTTAATCAGTGTATGCTGTTATTTTTGGGAAATTAGTCAAAAGTTGAGAATACACAAGCTTTTGAGTTCTAAAGGATTGAGTTGGTTAAAAGTGAATTTTTGTACCATTTAAAGATCTGAGTATCGAAATGAAACACCGACAGTTCCACCAGATTGAAATGTCAAAATTAGTCAAGATGCGCCTTTGTTTCCTGATCTGAGGCTATTTTGTGGATTTGAAGTCCCAAGTGGGGAAGTTTGATTGTAATGTATTAAGCTTGAGTTGGGTTAATATTTTGAGTTTGGATGCTCGAATTGGATTTCTGATGGTTCCACAAGATTTATAAGATCATTCTAGGCCTAGTAGAGGCATTGTCATATCTTTCAAAAGTCTTGAGGGAATTTTTGATCTTTTTGAGTTTTTGTTTACTTTAGTTGCGCTTTATCAAGTTTTGGGTTAAGGAGATTTGATTTATAATAGTTCTATTAAGTTTGAAATATTAAATTTAGTAGGGTAGCAAATATGCATTGTGAGTACAGGTTCTGAACCAATCTCAAGGTCCGACCAAAGACTTAGTGACTTATTCTGAAATTACGACACTTTAATGCCTAAAATAGCGAATAATTGTGAATCCCAATCATATTTTATAGTTATGAAGTGTGTTTTGTGCTTGTGCATTGTACAAGTTAAAGCATGGATTTCTTGATGATTTCAGGAAGTTGAGCTGAAAAATGCAAAGTGGACCATGTATAGAATCCATCATGGGTCGTGGGACACACCACACCTGGTGGTGGACTATTTTGAAATGGACAAATTGGAATCAAGAAAAGCAAAGTTCAAGTGGGATTCCACGGACCCCTCCACGGGCCATGGAACCCACCACACTTCGTGGATGGTAGTGTGAAGGAGGTATGTAAGAACCAGAAAAAGAAGTGGCCAAGTCCAAATGAAACTTCATGGTCCCCTTTATAGGTCGTGGACAACACCATGAGCCGTAAAAGGTACTATGAAGTGTTGGACAGTGATTTGAAAGAAAGGGCCAACTATATTTTCATGCGACCCGACTGCGGGCCCTGGAATGCACCACTTGTTATGGTGAGTGCCCGTGGTGGGGATGATATGAAGTTGAAAATTTCTAAGTGACACACTATGAAACCCTTCATGGGTTGTGGTGTGCACCATGACTCGTATAGGTCATCTGTGAACCACGCCGAATCAGTTTCCTTTTTTTCTCTAGCATTTTATTTTTTGTGTATATAAGTAGTTTTTTAATTTATTTTATTGTTATTAATATTGATTGCGGGAACACTTTGAATGACAAACAGACAACACCTATCTCACATTAGAAGATCTTAGCTTTATTTTCATCTTCTTTTATGAATTCTGGCACTCGTGATTTAATTTTTTCTTCTTTGTAAGTGTTGCAACTATGAATCCTTAACCTATTCTTTGGTTTCTTATATTAAATATGTATAGCTAAGTCCACAACTAGGGTAGTGAGAACCATGACAAAATAGAAAAATAAGCAAATGTTTAGGGAGACTTTCATAAATTGATTTGCATGTATTATGATTATCTTACCTAAATATTCTTCTTCATGAGTGCATGCATTGAAAATCGATTCATATTCATTGCTTGCCTGGTAGGGAGATAATGTTTTGGGAAAAGGTAATAATAATGGATATTCAAGAAATTCATCTTTCATCTAATTTACTAGAGTCCGATTAGTAACTTGAGATCGATAGTAAGGTTTAAAAAAGAATACATTCATAGTCCGGGAGGAGAGGAATGAAATACATCTAAGAAGGGTCCATGAGATGAATTAGATGTAGATCAACTTACTACGTTTTGCATGGAACATAACAAATGATAGCCCAATAACATCTACCTAGTTATTTGTTATGAGGATCACAATCCTAGTCTGGGTCTCATATTGTCTACACCTCGTTCTTACTCAGTCTTCATTCACTGCTTACTGTTATTATTTCAAGTAATCCCCATTTTATTTTATGCATTATTATTTTAGGGAAGTAGAAGCTCCAAGTAAGAAGTAATAGCTAATAGATTTGTTTCGGCCTATTCCCTGTAGGATCGATCCTGACTCTTAGTTAGGTATATTATGTTAAAATAGTATGTTTAAATGTTAAAGAATATGGAGCCATTGCCCGGAATACTACTTCGAAGATAATCTATTAGTTGTCTTTTCAATTGTAGTTCTATTTCCTAATTTTACTTTTATTTTTATGTTTTTACTTCTGTAGAGAACTAGGTTTGTATGCTAAACACCTGAAGTAGGGGTGAATCACTCCTTCCCTATTACTCCGAGCTGCTTAAGTCAATCCACAAAATGAATGCACATGAGCGAGAAGCTAGAGGTTGAGAGGATTAGTTTATCAATAGGCCAAAAATGACAAGTTTCATAGAGAGGAGTTAGATGATGAGGATGGAGGAGTGTTGCCCCCAGCGTCAGCCATTATTGTGAGGTTGTGGCCAACAATATATGCAATTTGCATACGACGATGTTGATATTAATGCTAACAGTGCTAGGGCCACTGGGGGCAATAGTCCTTCCACCACTACCCAAAAGTTAAGTTCACTATTACCAATACTATGCTCCAAATGCTTACTCTGAAGGGACTATTTATTGGAGCAGTAGGGGATGATGCTAAACAGCATCTAATGAACTTTTTTGTCACCAGCAGATCTTCAAAGATTCTCGGTGTTAGCTAGAAAGCTATTCACTTGAGACTAGTTCCATTGTTGCCTTCTTGGAGGTAATGAAGTGGTTGAGTGAGCTACAATATGAATCAATTCATGCTTGGAGAGAGTTGAAAGATGCTTTATTAGAAAAGTGTTTCCTATCGGATAGGAATTTGCAGATTAAAGATGAGATCAATGCTCACAAGCAGCTACCATTTGAGGCCCTATATGAAACATAGGGAAGATTCAGACAAAAGTTGAAGTAGTGCCCTAACCATAACTTAACAGATGAACATCTGAAGGAGGTATTTTACAAGTCGTGCAACTTTGTGAGCAAGCCCATCATAGACGCAACTTGTGGTGGTTATTTTATGGCCATAACATTTCAGAAAGCTATGGGATCTTGACCAGGTATCAAATAATAATAGGGCATCGTATATAAGAGATGAAGTTCGATCCTATAGGTTTCATGTATGAGATGTTAGCAGCATAATGACAAAGGGAAGATAAGTGTTATCAATACATGGCTCAGATGCAGACTCAGATGGACTTACTGACCAAATGTTTGTTAGATGATGGGATAGAGAAGGTTAAAGTTGTGGATGCCATAAATAATTAAGATGTTCTATAGTTTCATTTTGAGGAGGAAGTAAAGTTCTTGAACAGTCAGGGGGTTTCCAGACATGCAACATTAAATATCAAGGTTGTAACTATCAGTGAGACAATTATTATAACTGATTCGATAATCATGATCAGGGAGACTAGTAGAACAAGAACAACTTCAAAAATGACCAGATAGGAGCATATGTGCCACCTATAAACAAAGACCATCCAGGTAATAGTGGTGGTGGGTTAAAGCTAGAGGAAATAATGGCAAGGTTCTCTAGAAGGTAGAGGCTATTGAGGATGGCATGAAAGATATGAATAATATCAGCTAGTTGGTAGATTCACACTCCAAGTCCATCAACTAGTTGGAGTAGCAGATAGGGCAGGTGTTAGTTGCATTAAATCAGAGGAAGGCTGGGTCTTTGCCTAGTGATACACTTTAGAACCCAAGGAAAGATTTGGGAACTACATGGCACATACGACGAGAAGTGTTTTCTAACCTTGTCCTTGCAAGGCCTACAGGCATTGACAAGGCAAATGATAAATCTCTAGAAGAAATTTGTGGAGTTAGTGATGATGAAGTTGAGGAGCTAGTAGTCGAGTCAAAGCAGTTAGACACAATCAAGGGCTCTAATTAGGATGGAACAAAACAATACCAAATCCCTGGCTCCATCAGCAAGCCACCACCTCCACTTCCACAAAGATTGAAGAAGAAGGCCGAAGATGGGAAGTTTTAGAAATTTCTCTATGCTGAATTTTTTTTGTGAACATACTGATGTGCTGGAAAAATACAACACTTTTGATGGTTAAAATTTGAAATAGCGATGTTAGTAGATTTGATGTGTTTTTATGTTTGTTTTGCAGGATTACATGGTTGACTTGATTTTTTTGGGCTAAGTGTGCAGATTTTGCAGAAATTAAGGTTTTATGAGACCCTTTAAGGGTCATGGAAAATTCCACAAGCTATATAGTTGGTTTTGTACACAATTCTAGTGAAAGGTGATTTTCTGAAGTTGAGTCTACTAACATGCAGACGAGTCATAGACTTGGTATCGTGCCTTGGGAATCAGAAAGTAGGGAGTTGCTAAAAATTCATCAGATGAAACCCCCTGCAGGCCATAAAACTTTATACAACCCGTGGATGGATGTCGTAGAAGTTGTCCCCAGAATTGAAGATGAAGTCCATGAAATCCCATCCATGGGTCGTAGAACTTTATACGGCCCATAGAAGTGCCCGTAGAGCCTGCCGACCTAGTTCTCCTAATTCATTTTGGTTTTGTATTTTAAGCACTATAAATAGGTTTTTAGGTTATTTTTCATATAGAACGGAGAGGAAACATGAGAGAGTAGTAGAACACTTGAGAGAAAAGTTGTGAAACATTATTTTGTACTTCTAATTCAATCTTGTGATTCTAAGTGAAGAGCTTAGATTTATTTTTCTTAATTCTATTGTGTAAGTGCTCAATTATGTTATTCAAATTCATGATTCTTGCATCTACACTAATAATGAGTAGCTAAATCCATAACTAGGGTTGTGGGAATCATGAAGAACTAACAAGGTAAAACTAGATAATTCATAATTCTTGGAAAGTGTGCATGCATGTATTAATTAATTTTTTTCAATTTGAATGCTTTTTAACGGTGGCCAACGTTAGAACTCGCCTAGTGTTATTGACTGGATCAAGGTAGTAATGAATAGGAAAAGAGATTAATTAATAAAATTCAATTGATGTTTCTCACCTAATCAACTGGGTCAGGGGGAGGTTGTACTGGAACAATAGGTAAGAGTTAGTAATACTACACTATGGGAATAGATCAAATCACGTAGTCAAATTTACCTCTTGTCGAGAATAAAAGGTTTAGTAAACTTAATTTACTGTTCTGCATGCTACACTAAAAAGAATTTGGTTATCTGATAATACCAATTTAGGGATTCATTTTGGTTTACTTTTCATAGTTGTTACAAAACTGCCTCCCTTTGGGGAGATAAGTAGGTTAATCCACCCAAATTACTTTAAATTCTTCTAAGTCTATCATATTCCCTGTGGGATCGACCCTAACCTTAGCTAGGTTATATATCTCGACAGCGATCGCTTTAGCCTTCAAAAAGGAGGTGTAGCTTGGACGACGTTACTGATGCATTGGGTAAGAAGGTTTCCAGCATGGGGAGTTTAGCAATTATCTGGGTTGAGGAGAAACCGTTGGCTAGAGATGTTCAGAGATTGGCTAATGGGTTATTGGAGGGGTGGGCATGGTATGGTATATACCGAATGCCATATTGAAACTGAATTTTTTTATACCGTGGTATGGTAATTATAGTATTTGGTATGACTTATAATTTTTTTTGGTATTCGGGATGGTATTTGGTATTTAGAAATAAATACCGGAATATTGTATACCCTACCAAAATATAATATATATGTTAAATTTTAAAATTATTTTAAATATATGTAAATCTTCTTGAAGAGCCTTGGCAGTCCTGTTGGCTCTCTCATTACTGACCGTGTTGAAGACAATTTTGAGAAACAAATTTGAAAGCATTGATTAGCTTTTGTATTATTCAGTGTCCACAATTTGAAAATGCATATAACTCTTGATCACTTAATTGATTAGCTTGAGACATTTTTAATATTATTAAAGTTATACTTATTTATCATATGAATATATTAATTCGAAGTCAAATTAATTATGAGTACCGAACAACCATACTGTAAAATATTGAAATTGAAATTAGAAATATTGAATCACACCAAGCTAATTTGATATGGTAATGGTATCATATTTTTAGATACCAAAAATAAAAATTACCATATTAAATTTTTAAATATCATACCATATCGTACCATGCCCACCCCTAGGTTATTGAGACTACAGATTTCAGCGTAGGGAGGAGTTCTTGCTACTATTGAAGCCTACTCGTCTTTGATGGATCGGATTCAGGAGAGGCATTTTGAGGATGAAAAGTTGTGTATTATCCAAGATAAGTTCGTTAAAAGTGAAGGCAGAGAGGCCGTGCTTGATTATGACGGTGTTTTGAGGATTGGGAGTGGTATCTGTGTGCCCAATGTAGGTGATTAGATCAGACTGATACTTGGAGAGGCTAATTGTACTAGATATTCCATTCATCTAGGGGCAGCGAAGATGTACCATAATCTGAGTCAGCATTATTGGTGGCTTGCTACCAAGAGAGATATTTCAAAGTTTGTATCCAGGTGCTTGTCATGTCAGCAGGTTAAGCATGAGCACTTGAGACCGGGTTGGGAGATTCAGCAGATGCCCATTCTCGAGTGGAAGTGGGAGCATATTTTCATGGACTTTGTTGTTGGCTTACCTCCTACTGTCGGGGGTTTTGACTCTATTTGGGTAGTTGTAGATCGTTTGACTAAGTCCGCTCACTTCTTTCCAGTCAAGGTGAAGTATATAGCTGAGAGACTGGCCTAATTTTATATCATTGCGACGCTTCACAGGGTCCTAGTGTCCATTGTATTAAATAGAGGCTCATTGTTCACTTTGCATTTTTGGAGTCTTTTACTTCATAGTCTGGCTACTTGTTTGTATTTGAACACAGTTTTCACCCCAAACTGATGGTCAGTCCGAGAGGACCATCAAATATCAAAGGATACACTCTGTGCCTATGTTATTAATTAGGGCTAGATGGGACCATCATTTGACCTGGCTAAGTTTGCATACAATAAGCAGTTATCATTCCAGCATTCAGATAGCTCCTTTTGAGGCTTTGTATGGCTAGTGATGCAGATCACCCATAGGTTGGTTTGACACAATAGCTAGTGGTTAGTATAGATATTGATATGTTGAGAGAGGATCTTGAACGGGTACGGTTGATTTAGAGTAGATTGGTGATAGCCAGAGTCGCTAAAAGAGCTATGTTGATAGGCGAGTTCGACCTTTAGTGTCATGGTTGGTGCCATGGTTTGGTTGAAAGTCTCACCTTTGAAAGGGGTCATGAGATTCGGGAAGAAAGGTAGGCATAGTCCGAAGTTCATTAGTCCTTTCGATATCTTTGATAGAGTGGGAAAGGTGGCTTATAGACTTGCCTTGCCACCTAACTTGTCTTCAGTCCATCCGGTATTCCATGTTTCAATGTTTCCGCATTACATTTTGGATGAGTCTTATGTGATTTTTATCAATTCAGTTGAATTGAGCCCTGACTTGACTTATGAGGAACAACCGGTAGCCATTTTGGACAAGCAGGTGAGGAAGTTGAAGACTAAATAGATCACTTCAATAAAGGTGCAATGGAGCCATAGACCCGAGAGTGAGGCTATTTGGGAGATAAAGTCAGATATGTGTGCCCGATACACTCAGTTGTTTGAGCCTTTAGGTATGTTCCTAATCTCATGTTCGAGAATGTACATTATTTTTAGTGGTGGATGATGTAATAACCTTAAAGGTCATTTTGATATTTTCAACTACATTATCATTTTGTCCTTCTCGAAAGTTTCCTTTGGTCATTTTTGGATAAGTTCAAAAGTCAAATTTTGCAAATATCATAAAAAGTTGGAGTGTTGCAAAATAAAGAGTTTTAAAAGGCATAAAGTTGAAAATTTTGATTTTTGTTGTCATTTTGAATATCTAGTGTCAAAATTAGATTCCATCAATTTCATTAGTTTCAGAATACCGAATCTGGTCTGGGGAATAGAACTAAATTTGGAGTTTGAATGAAAATTTAGGCCCAAAGTTGCATTTTCGGTTAATTTTGGATCATAGGTTTAACTTTGGTCAACTTTCGGGGTTCGAGAGCTCGTATCGAATTTTCATTTGTACCAATGGTTCTGGGTGGTGAAACTAATGCTATAAATGCCTCTATTGTAAATTTTAGAGGTTCTATGAATATTTTGAGTTTTAGGTCTGAAACTAGTTTAAATGATCCTTCTCAGGCTCGGGGCCACGGAGGTTCCAAATTCGAATTCTGATTGAGTCCAGATCATTATGATGGGGTTTTATGTTTGATTTGTATCCATGAAGTTCCGAACAAATTCTCAAGGATACGATTCTTGTTTTTGGTTGTGTTGTGCCTTGCTTGTTTTTGTTATTTCTGGTGTAGGTCCAGGCTGTTCTCCACATTCCCGCCCATAGATCTATGATCGAGGAGGTCAATTTACTTAGACCTCTACTTTCATGGGATAGGGACCGTGTTCACAGAGTTGTGGTCCCCTCTGACTTTCGCATTTACGAAGTGTCATTCATGCCTAAACAGTGTCTTTCTTTAAAACAAGATTTTAACTGATTTTCCATCATTTTGACATTTCAAGCTTCGTTCAAAGAGAGGATTTTCAAGGTTTTGAAGGCAAATTGATTGGTTAACTATTTTCTAACATATTTCAACTATTTTCATGGATTAATTGTGTTTTAACTTCTAAATTTGGAGATTTAATGATGGAATTTAGGAATTTTTCAGAATGGATTCCTAAACTTAAATTGTTGATTTCTCTCTCATCTTAGCTCCCTTTTTGAAACCATTTTCACCATTGAATTCCTTGTTATGTGTAAAACATTTTCATCCATAAATTTTCAATTTTCTGCTATATTTTTTGGCATGAGATTTTTATTATTTTACCTTTTCTCTCTGAATTAATTAATTTTAGTGCCATCAGATTCATTATGTGATTGTGGTGCTATGTATTTGTATAGATTGTGATGTGATTTGGAGTGTCGTAGGAAGGAGAAAGCGACGATTTCTTCTTGATTTCGAGACTTTATTTGAGACAAGTGGACTTCTAACCTTTTATTAAGTATGAATAAATCTTTTATGTTCTTATGTGTATGAAAATTGAGTATTTGGAGGTAGAATTGTACCATTCTACGCTTGATCATGACTTTTTGTATTGAATACTTGTTCATATGGCTATATATTGAGATATAATTCAATTGTGAATTTGTAATCTATGTGATCTTGTAAATCATTCAGTGTTGATAGCAAGATGGTGCTTATATTGTGATATGATGATATTGAGATATTGATGATAATGAAACATTATTGATATTGAGATATTATTGATAATGAGACACTGATGATATTGAGACATTGATGATATTGAGATTCTGATAATGTTGAGACTTTGATGATATTGAGACTTAAGATCATTACAAAGTTGAGATTATGAAATAATAATGATCATGTACATTAAATTTATTATTATTTGTGCATTGATACTTATGAAGGCTACAATCGAGATGTGAGTAAGGAAACATATGGATTGATAGTCAAGGTCTCTACCGGTCGAGCCGAGGTAATATGACGGCAGTTCGGGGTCTTTGCTGGTGGTGTTCACAGATACTTATATGTTAGACCCCCATAGATTTCGATCAGAGGTATATATATGGTCAGCAGATGTGCATCATAGGGCAGACATGCATCATGATTATTTGACATTGCATTGCATTGCATTGTATACATCTCATGGCATCCACTCCATCTCATATCATATCTGATTGATATAGTTTTATATTATTTATGAGATTGTGTACTTATTGTATCATTAATCTTGATGTAATTGTTGTATCTATCTATATGTTGGTATGTTGAGATACTATGCTAGAAGATGAGTGTATCTATATTACTAAGATTTGTATATTATATTGTACTGAGACTTTTCTGAGTGCAGGGTTATAGTTCGGTAGATTATGGTAAGCAATTACTTGTGTTCTTTATTTCTTTACTTTAGGTTAGTTCCGTTTGCTAAGTACCCCATTATTTGGTGCTCATCCCTCTTATTACATTTTGTTGGTTGTGAGCCCTATCCAACTTTCTAGACTTCCTTTTTGTTGGATCGAGCTTCCGAATTTCTTGCGAGGTAGCTGCTTATGTCTTCAACAGGCCTTGAGGATTCCACTTTTATTTGTTCTGTTTAAGGACTAGACATTATGCCTTATATTTTATTTGAATATTTTATACATAGAGACTTGTAAATGTGACAAATAGGCCTTGAGATAATTGTAGTTGATTATTTTCTACTTATCTATATTATTTAGACTGTTATCTTCTGCGCTTATCTTTATTATTGAGTTTCTTCGATTTGGACTGACTCTCCTTGTTGAGTTAGGTGAGTTCCATCACACCTGAATTTTGGGTTGTGACAATATGTAGGGCCTTATAGAATCTTGAGGAGAATTGTTAAGGTTGTTTATTAGTTAGAGTTGCCTATGGAGATGAGTATGGTTCATCCGGTCTTTCATATGTTTATGTTGAAGAAGTGTGTAGGTGACCTAAACTCTAGAATGTCTTTGGAAGTTGTAGGTGTAATGGAGGAAAACTTGACATATGAAGAAGTTCTAGTGAATATATTGGATAGATAGTAAAGAGGTTGCGGAACAAAGATATAGCATCCGTCAAGGTTCTTTGGAGGATTCAACAAGTCAAAAGTACTACTTGAAAATTCGAAGCAGACATGAAGAAGCGGCAGCCTTATCTCTTCTACTCTACTAAAGCCGAAAGTAATAATTTAATCCTATCTATGGTGTCAAGTCATGTACTTCAGCCCTTCTATGTTATATTGCATACATACACACTCATAATAATATGTTATATATGATGCATAAGTTTGAGATTTCTTGAAAATTATGTTTAAGTTGCATTGGTAGATTTATGTTAGGGATGAAATTCCCAAGGAGGAGATATTGTAACGCCTTAGATTTCAAACTAAGACTTGAGTCATTTCTTGTATGCATATAGGCTCTACTCGATGACTTCTGTGGTGGAATCAATTTCTAGGTATTCAAAGTAGATTACATGTGGTTTGGGATCATAAGGTATCTCTTACATCGAGCGAAGGCCAAAGGATTCCAATTGCCTGAGTTTCGGTATGAATTTTGTATAAGGGTCAACTTCAATGGTAATATGTTTTAGCACATAATAAATTAGGTGACCCATTACCTATAAAATTGTGGGTCTTTGAATTATCTTTCGAGCGCATTTAATTTTTCCTTACTCTGAGTTCAAAGTAAAACGTTATGGTCATTTTACTAAAGCTATTTGGACTATTAGAAAAGGTGACAGTTAGTTTGACTGCTGAATGCATTCAGTGTACTACCGAATCGATCGTCGAATCACTCCAAAAATTTTCAAAAACTATCAAAAAGGGCGGTCTGAAGGTCCCTTTCGGTGTACTGCTAAATGGTTCGGAGATGGGATCTTTGAACCGTCGATTTCGCCATCAGGACATATTAAAATGTCATTATATTTACTCTTGATGATATTTTTACATTTTCAAAAGGAGTTTTCAACCTATTTACCCTAAATACACTTTTCTAAAACTATCTTCATACCCAAATAACCTTTCCCTTCACTTATTTCAAATTTTTCTCTCATGGAAAAAGACCCAAATTCTCAGTTGAAGAACAAGCTTCAATTTCTTCCAAGTTTTTCATTAAATCAAGATTCTCTTCAATTTTCTTCTCTATTTAGCTCTAAGATATGTGGGTCTTCATCCATGGTCCTTCCACCCATGGAGCCCAAAACCCTTTTCTTTTGATGTTTTTTTTTTTTGGTTAAATTTCTTGATTTTAGGAATTATTTCTTTATGAGTAATTCCTATTATTTATTATAAGCATGGCTTACATTGAATTTTGTTAAGTATTAGTTTTCTTATGTATGAACACCCATTGGGATTTGACATTATGAATGATTTATGATGCCCACACTATGCATGCTATGGTTTTTTGAAAGACTATGAAAGATTATAAATTTTTTAAATGAATTTCATGATACGCAAATTGGAGTTTTTCTAATATGTTGGTGGGTTAATTTAATGATTCTTAAATGACCATGTTTTACTCATTTGAGTCCTATGCAGATGTATTTCATGATTTTAAGCATAAGTACATACACGCACCATGTTTAGACTAAAGTTATGAGCCAAACTTCATATGTTGATGAAAGCCTTATGCCAAGATATGTGAATTGTGAATCAGTGAATATTGAAGGGATAATAAGCATGTTATGATTCATTAGAACTTTGTGAAAGTTATGAATTATATGAAGCTCTTTCTTTTAGTTTATGAAGCATTTATTTTGATGACCTACTCTATGATGATATTAAGTTATTATGAAATTATGCATATTATGACTATGACTATGATTTGAGTATTTCTTGGGATTATTGACCTAGCACCGAGAGAACCTTGGTAGGTATCTATTCTCATATCGAGCTCACTATCTTTGTATATGATTTTACATCTTGTTAATTATGGATTACGTCTTTGTTGCATTGCATTCCGCATACTTAGTACATTCCAAGTACTAACGCATACTTTTTGGCTATATAATCTAACCATGTAGGGACTGAAGCTCCTATTCATCCTCCTCCACGTGGCTAGTTGGCTTGTTGAAGATTGCTATTGGTGAGTCCTCCATTTCGGGGGCAACATCCACTTTCTTTCATGCCATATTAAAGACTTATTTACTTTCGAATATTTATATTTAAGCGTGAACGCGAGAGATGTCTTGGCACCTGTTCCACTAATGCTAAAGGTGTTGTTGCATATATATACATGGTATGAGCTTGACTCTTATAATGCTTATACTTTATTTATGACTTCCTTAGACCCCATCCCTTGTATGTGATGATTGAATGTTGATGGCTTGTGATAGAAGTCCCAAGTCCCCATTATCCCCATAGCTTGAGTCATATTTACTCTTCCCTTAGTCTTTGCTTGTTATGTGATGGTGGAAATTTCTATTCCCTATTCATCCCCATAGCAGGAGTCCAAAGCCCCGCTTCCCTTAGACTTAATTATTTGTTGTTTGTTTATGCTTCCGTAAACAAGGATGTGCTTACTTATTATTGGCCTTTTTGGTGTTCCTTCAGATTCCCTATTCGTTGTGTCACTCCTAGACCCTAGATTTTGATCGTAACAGTCTATAAATACATTTGATGTATACCTTATGCAGTAACAATGCATGAATCAATTCAATTTCCTTTATACTATGCCATTTTATTCCCCGGCCCTACTTCGTGCAATTTTTAGGAGTTTAACTGCTTTTCCGAGCTATAATTTGAAAATCAATTAAGAAAGAGAGGGAAAAAAAAAAAAAGAACACAGCGGAGACGAAGATGTATAGTGAGAAGAGAGGGAATAGTATAGGAGAATAGGTAAAATAAAATAGGTCAATATTATATTTTTAACAAGTTAGGTCATTAAATAGTTTAAATGAATATTTTTTATTTTAAAAATTTTTGTTTCAAATAAAAAATATATATTTCTGTAAATTTTGATAAAAAAATTTAACTAATTAAGTTGTGTAACTTTATAAATAAAATACATATAATTAAATAATTTTTAAATTAAAATTAAAAATTGAGAGATTTTTTAAGGGAAAAAAATAAAATTGAGTGACTGTGAGAATAAAAAGTATAATTAATCGACTTTTGAATTAAAATTAAAAATGGGGTGACTATATAAAAAAGTTGATAGTCGTGTCCATATAACTAATTGACTCTGGTAAAAAGTATATTTTTTTCGGCAACTTTTTGTTTCTTTGATTTTATATAGTCACAGTTTGTGGATAAGCATGTTTCACGATTTTTGTTATCTATTGGTTGTATTTCTCTTTTCCCCCAATAATTTTGGTCCCATGCAGCAAACAGCTGGCTTATAGGAAGACAAAACAATTGCGGCTGGTCAATTATTAAAGTATCTTTTTTTCTTTTTCCAAAAAATGTCTTTTTACTTTTTTTTTAATAAAAAAAATGGTGGGTTTGATTGTTAAAATATCTATATGATCTTTTTAAGAACCTAGAAAGAGGAGTACTCTAATTAAATGCTCTTTTAAATTGTTGATTTTGTTAGGTTAAATCAGGGACGTGTATTAGTTAGTTCGACTTAATTTTATATATTATCGATTTAGTTTATTAATTTTTAATTTTTAAATATATTAAATTAATAAAAAATTAATAAAATAATTTTTATCAGTTTTTTATTTATTAGTTTTAAGTCGTTAAATGTTCGATTTTCGGTTTACCCAATGAGAATGATAGTGAGAATTTACATTAATAAAAAGCAGATAGAGTATGAAGATTACGTTTACAAACTTACAAAAGCTATAATTAGTTTATTACAAATGAAAATACTAAAGTGGACAACTAATTACTAAAGTACTATAAAGATTAAAATATGTAAAGTATTGCAATAATGTCCTATTAATATTAAATTATTAATATTTAATATTTACAAAAGGGTAAATAGTAAATTATTATAATCTTATTGGGTTCTCGGTTTACTTAATAACCTAATAGTAAAAATCGATATTGAACTGATAATCCAATAATCTTTTTTTTCAAAACCATTACAAACCCAATAACTTAATAACCCAATAATAATAAACCAATAACGTTTTTACCGATTCGATTTATTGATCGGTTCAATTTTTGCACACCCCTTACTAAAATCAGAACTATTAAACTGTGAAAATAGTTTATTTCTTGAATAAAAAAGAGTTTTTAGAATGCCAAATTTATCAAAGACAATAAGAATATATATTTTTCTAAAATCTAAACAAACTTAGGGTATGTGTGGTATGGAAGAAAAAATATTTTCAAATTTTCTTATGATTGATTGGCTTGAATGTTTTAGAAAGTATTTTTCCAGTAAACTTATATTTTTTTCAAATTCAAAGAAAATAGTTTTTTTTTAAAAGAAAATTAACGAAAACATTTTTCAAAACTCTCCTCCAATCTCAAATTACAATTTTTTTCTTCCGTACCCCTACCACGACCCCCCTCCCCACCCCCCACCCCCTCCCCCACAGAAAAAGTTAAAAATTTTAAAAATTTATTTTTAGAATAAATTTAAAAGTCTATTTTTGAA
>JAABOM020047150.1:5255-16018 GCA_011800125.2 Solanum clarkiae | reverse complement strand
TAATAACTTAAACAAGTACACATACCAATTGAAAGATCACGATTGCTCTTGTAATAGTTGCACTAGAGGTTTCGCTAACCCTCTTTCGTCTCTTTCTTGTTTTCTAATTTGATTTATTAGTTAAAGAATGAGAAGTATTTATATTACTCTAAGTTGATTACTTTACCTAACTTAGTGAGGTAAGAAATCACTTTACCTAACTTAGTGATGCAAAAATATTTTTCCTAACTTGATGACGTAAAATAAATCCTTAATGGGAATGATTATTACATTTTTTAAGAAAATAATAGGACTTATTTTCAAAATATCTAACGGGTCCTCACAACCAGTCTATTCCTCCTTGCTTGTTTCATTATTTACTTCATCCTCCTGTTCCGATTCCATATTTGCTTCATATTCATCATCATCCCATTCCTCCTCATGCAATAATTCATCGTCTTCCTTCTTCGATGATTTATTATCTTCATCTACTTCTTCTTGAAAGTTTGATTCTATTAATTCATCATCAGACACCTCTTCTTGTATGTGTTGAGGATGTTCTGGTGTGGTCTACAACTCAACATCAATTTGTTGTTAAACAAGTGCAAGATCATTTTGGTATGGCACATCTTCAACATTCTCAATTTCAATTCTTCCTACTGACTTTGTCTTAATGACAATCCACCAATTAACATTATCTCTACGCAATGGATACGGAGCGTAGTAGACCTGCTTAGCATTTTGGGCAATGATAAAAGGATCGTATTTTCCATATTATTTGGTATGCTTAACTTCAATTATATTATATTGCTGGTCCACCCTTGTACCCCTACGTGATGGGTCAAACCACTTGCACTGAATACTATCTTCTTTTTAGGTCAACCTAAATATCGAAGTTCAATAATCTCCTGAATGACACCATAATATTCAATAGTTTGACCATTACTGTCGACATCACCTTAAACAAAGACACCGCTATTATTGGTTTTCTTATATTCTGAAACTTCCTCAGTTTGAAATTTAAATCCATTACAACAATATTTATTCATTGCTTGAGTTTGATATTCAAGTCCTAGTGCGATTTCTCTCACTAATGGTGAATGCTGATCAGTTAAGTATTCATGACAAATTTATAAATTGTATCCCAAATAATACAATTTAGTCTTAAATAAATACATCATTCGTACTAATTCAATATGATTAGACTTTCAAACTTACATAGTCCTTTAACCAATTGGCAAATCTCGTGTATATGACTTCATTGCCTCAGGTGTTTACGAACAATCTGATATTGATATGTACATATTTGGTAGTTAGTAAGTACTAATTATTATGTAATTTGACAATATAATTTATTTAACACTTACTCAAGATGTGACTGAATTTCTGGACAATTAAGTAGAATATGGTTCATAGTTGATTGTCTTTTCCTGGTCGTAAAGCTCTTTTTCCACGCCTTTTAGATCCTCGGTCACTTTGATTAAAAATTGAAATGGGGGGGGAAACATCAAATCACTTTCACTTTCATCATTCCGCTTTGGCCTATTTTTCCTGCATGACAATTCATCCCCAAAGTAATAAGAGTAAAAGTTACTAATTTTTCATTTGATATGAGTTTGAACAATTGATCCTTCGATTTGTCCCCTTTATTTAATTGTCCTTTTGCAAATTTCAATTTTTTTGTACATACCAATTCAAATGTGTTAATCATGAAGTTTATTATTAGTTTATATATTCACTATATTAATTAGTCATAAAAAATATTACTTTTCAAATGGATACATCCACCTTGTTTGAACAGGACCTCCAAGGCGGGCTTCTAGTACAAGATTAATTGGAAGATGCTCCATCATATAAAAGAAGGCAGGCAGAATAATCTTCTCCAGCTTTTTAGTAATAACAAGAATGTTTGTCTTCATCCTATCTAAGCTACTTTCAAGCAATGTTCCAGAACATAAATCTCTAAAGAAAAGATTTATCTCTACGACTGGCTTCCATATCCTCTCAGGCGGGTGGCTAAAAACGATAGGAAGCAAAGTTTCCATGAATACATGACAATCATGAATTTTCATACCTATCAACTTCCCTTCATTCAAGTCTGCCCGCTTGCCCAAATTTGAAGCATCTCTCTCTGGAATCCTCAAATTTTTAATCCAGTCACATATTTCACGTTCCTCATCCAAGGTGAATGAAAAACTAGCTTTAGGCTTAAGAATTCTGCCATTTGGTAGTTCCTGAAACAACAATTTTTTCCTCCTACAATATTCCTTTAAGCTCATTCTAGCTCTTGGGTTGTCTTTTGTCTTGCCTTTAATATCCATCATTGTGTTGAATAGGTTGTCAAAATAATTTTTCTCAATATGGATCACATCAAGATTATGTCTTAGGAGATTATCCTTTCAATATGGCAACTCCCAAAATATGTTTTGTTTAGTCCAATTATGTTCAACACCGTATCCAGGAAGTCTACCAGGTAGAGCAACCCAAACTTTAGGCAGTTGAGAAACGCTCTCCCAAATTTGATGCCCTGTCCGAGATAGGTGTAAAGGATCCATTTTAACCCTATTTTTTCTGAATGCATTTTTCATCTTTCTAAACTTGTGGTTCATGGCAAGAATTGACGATAACAATCAAATCATGAATTTTTCTGTCATTCTTTAAGGTGAAAGCCTTACTACATTCCATGCAATGAGGACAAACAAGCCTTCAGCGGTCATCCAACCTGATAACATACCATATGCAGGAAAATCATTAACAGCCCATGTTAAACAAGCACACATAATAAAATTTTATTTAGTTGATATGTCATAAGTCAGTACACCTTCAAACCATAACTGCTTAAGCTCATCTATCAATGGTTATAGAAAGATATCAATCTTACTTTTTGGGTTACGAGGACCCAAAATAACACAACTTAAAATATGAATGGACTTGTCATGCACATTTCAGGAGGAAGATTATATGGAGTGAGAAATACGGGCCAGCAAGAATAAGACGCGATCGAATTTGAGAATGGTATGAAATCATCTGCACACAGCACCAATCTAACATTCCTAGGCTCTCTAGCAAAGTTAGGATATATATTATCAAAATGCTTCCATACCTCTTCGTCAGATGGATGATACAACACACCCGGTGACCTTCTATATTGATGGTGTCATGTCATATTTAGGGCAGACCTCATCGATGCATACAACCTCTTCAGTCTAGGAATAATAGGTAAATAATGCATCGCCTTAATTGGAATCATCTTTCCAGTCGAAGTTCTCTGATAATGAGCATGATCGCAAAACTTACAATTTTCCAAGTCACTATCATTGTTGCAGTACAACATGCAACCATTAACATAATAGTCAATTTTATCATGTGACAATCCTAACTTGAAAATCAATTTTTTTGCCTGAGAGAACGTCCTGGGTATGTCATAGTCAAAATTAACCAACTCAGACATAAGATCCACCATTGAGTCCATAGCCCCATTAGAAACATTATAATCCGATTTAATGTTCATTAATCTAACGACAACAGACAAAGGAGAATGTCAACTCCCCTCACCTAATGGTCGACTAGCCACTTCTAATTCTTCATAGAAGCATCTTGTTTCTTTATTAGAAATTTCATTAAAAAACTGTTTAGCCTTCACCCCTCTTGAACTCCGAAAGCATCATTAATCATTTGATTAACTCTATCATGCCCAAACGTATCATGTTGAAAATTATCCTGTTCAAATCTAATTTGACCTTATGCTACAATCATATTATATTCATCCACGGGCATCGAATTGTAAAACATACCATCCACTCCATCTACTTCTCCATGATCCACCCATATAAAATATCTAGGCTTAAACCCATTACGATACAAATGCACCATAACTTCATCTAACCTAAAAAAATTCAGGCACTTACATGAACTGCAAGGACGTCTAACCATTTGATTTCTCTTAAAAGATCAAGTGTTATTGCATGATCAATGAAACTTCTAACACCATCAGAAAATGTAGATTTCAAGCCACCACCATTTTCTCAATACATGACATACATCCACAAACGGTGATTCATCTACAAAATATTCACAACCTAAATTAATTAATTTCAACAACAATCACAATATTATACCCAAAAAAAAGGATGTGTCAACACTATATGGACACAAATCGATTTTACAAGAAAATCAGTTTTGTCATCAATAGGATCAACTAATGTTGTCACTGCTACCAAACACACTCATTATGACAATCCAAAAATAAGATAAGTGTCAACACTAGGTGGACACAAATCAATTTTGCTTGAAAATCAATTTTATCATCAAATAGGATCAATTAGTGTTGTCACTTATACCAAACAAACTCATTATGACAATCCAAAAATAAGATAAGTGTCAACACTAGATGGACAAAAATCGATTTTGCTTGAAAATCAATTTTGTCATCAATAGGACCAACTAGTCTTGTCACTTATGCCAAACAAATTCAATATGACCAAAAAAAATTAGATAAATATCAACACTAGATGGACACAAAATAGATTAATAAATCGGTATTTTCTCTTTGAACGAAAATAAAAAATTCTCAAAATAAGGATCAATTTTGTCATCAATAAGATCAACTAGTGTTGTCATTTACGCCAAATAAACTCATTATCACTGATTCACTATAGCAATACTCTAAAAAACTATTCAA
Organism: Solanum clarkiae; assembly: GCA_011800125.2. Lineage (NCBI taxonomy): Eukaryota > Viridiplantae > Streptophyta > Magnoliopsida > Solanales > Solanaceae > Solanum > Solanum clarkiae. The sequence continues at coordinate 11,358 of JAABOM020047150.1, read as the reverse complement.
ATATTTATGTATATACAATAATAAAAAAATTTATCGAAAAAATACCTCGACTTTTAATTTTTAATTATGCTCGAAAATAGAGGGGCAGGTGGTATTTCGATTGGTGGTGCCGGCGAATATTGAAAACCTAAAATTTCAAGTACAATTAAAGCACATTATATACAAGTTTAAAGTTAACAAATAAAGTTCAACTTCTAATTAAAATAGTTTAAATTCAAGTTCTAACGAAATTAAGTTCAAGTTCTACATTATATACACAAGTACAAAGTTCACAAATAAAGTTCAAAGTTTAGGTTCAAAACTAAATCTAAGTTAAATTATAAAAAAAAATCCTAAGGTTCAATTTTTATATTATATTCAAATTTAAGCTTCACAACTTAAAAATTCAAATTACAAGTTTAATATAAATTCAAGTTTAACACTACTAAAGTCATATTCTTAACAAATCCTAAATTAAAGTTCAAATTCTACTACATTATATACAAGTTCAAAGTTTAAGTTCAAAAAAAATCTAACTTTAATAATAATATAATATTCACAACTTGAAGTTCAAGCTAAGTTCTAAAAGCCCAAAGTTCAAGTTCAAAATTAATTCTAAGTTCAACTTAAATAAAAAATCCTAAAGTTCCATTTGTATACTGCATTCAACTTCAAAGTTCACAACTTAAGTTCGAGTTCTAAAATCGTAAATTCAAGTTCTAATGAAACTAAATCTAAGTTGTACTTAAATAAAAAATCTCAAAATTCAACTTAAGTATATATCCTATATATAGTTCAAGTTTTAAATTATATCTAATTAAAATTCACAACTTGAAGTTCAAACTAAGTTCTAAAATCCTAAAGTTCAAGTTCAAAATTAAATCTATGGTCTTAAACTACTTTTAAAGGTTCAACTTAACAAATACTAAAGATTAAAGTTTTACATTATAATTATTCAAGTCGAACTTCAATATAACACTTACATTCCAACTCAAAAAAAAAAAAAAACTAGCTCAATATCTATACAATCTAACTCAAAAAGCCCAATTCAAATTAAAGCCCTAAAATCTTCATCCACTAATTCACAATTAAATATACCAACTAACTATGTAAACAACAATTCTAACTTCAACAACAATTCAATTCCAACTAAAAAAATAACTAATTTAAAATCTCATTCAAAAAACCCCAAATTCAAGCTAAAACACTAAAATTTTATTCACTAATTCACACAACATATACGAATAACTATGTTAATACTATCGTAACTTCATAACAATAATATTCCAACACAAAAATACCCAATTCATAATTCAATTTCAAAAACTAAAATTTAAAGCTTAGCAATAAAAGCAAAACAATAATTTCATTCACATATTCACAATGAAATACACAAAATAAGTTTTCTAATATCATAATATCAACAAGAAAAGTGAAATACACTAGCTAATAAGTTACAAAATTGTTTAAAAAAAAAATTTAAAGGACAAAAATGGCTACAAATACTAAAATGGAGCAAAAGGAAGAAAAAACTAATACCTTAGGGGATGGGGAGGACGCACCAGAGCGACGGTAGCAGCCACAACAGTGGGCGACGACGCTGGGGGGTGGGGCGACATGAATGGGGGTAGAGGGATTAGGTTATTGGAGAGGAAAAAGGGTTTGGGAAAGGGGGAAAATGACTGAAAAACTTCTCTGATTTTTTTTATAATAGGTGAGGGGCGATGGACGGCGCCTTTTTGTCCATCACCCTTCATTAAAAAAAATTGGCCGTTGACCGAATTTGCGACGGACTGGGCGACGCAGTCCATCACAATTTTAATAAAATTAAAATTAACAAATTTAATAAAAAATGTGATGGACAATATCATTTTCTCCGTCATAATTTTTAAAATTAAAAAAATATTAAAAAATTGCGACAGAACGACGTCATTTTTATATCAAATAATTATATATTAATAAAAAAATAGCGAAAAAATCTGCCAAAAAAAGCGACGAAATTTCAGACATTATCTGTCGCTTTTACTATTTAATTTTTAAAAAAATAAAAAAAGAAAAAGCTACGAACTGCTTCCTTTAGTCCGTCGCTTTTGGGAGCGATGCAATCCATCACTTTTTTGACAGTTTTTTAGTAGTGATAATTGAATTTTGAAAGATATGGGAGTCAGTTTTACTTAGAAAGGATCAACTTGGGAAGAAGGAAAGAGAGTTTAAAAATGGAAAATGATAGTATTTTTTTTTTGGTCATGTTTTATTTATTTATTTGTATCTTCTGCTACCTTATTATGAATTATTGAGACGTTTCTTGTCTCCTTGATAACACTTTACTTTAAGTATTCGTTTGATTTTATAATGAAATGATTTGCCTAAGGGGAATAGTATCTCATTAGTTGAGAGTTATTTATATCTATATAATATTACAAAACGTGAAGACTTTTAAAAATATTTGAATTTTTTACTTTTCGTTAAAAAACTCTGCTTTAGATAAAATTATTTTTTCACTATTTCTTTTCAACTATTATAACATTATTATGACTATTATAAACATAATAAATTTAAATAAAGAAAATTTTCTTATTATGATTAAATTCTTACTAAACAATCTTTTTTCAACTAAAATATACCTGATTAAAGAAAAAAGCGAAAGAACTCCAAAATGACAGGCAACAAAATTTTTATAAAAAAGAATATCTAGAAAATAGGCAAAACAAAAATCCAAGAAAATAGGCCAAAAAGAAAAAGTGCAACAAAAAAAAGTTAGACAAGGTAAATACAAAAAGAAAGGCAAAAATTTTGACTTAACACTTGTCTTTCTAAGTTTGTCGAACATTTCTAAATCAATTAATTTTAAAATAATTATTATTAATTATTTTTCGTATATTTTGAACTTTCAAAATTATTAAAATTATAGCTATTATAGATAAAAGCTCCTGTTTAATATTTTAAAATTAAAATTTCCACATATGGAGTTCAATATGAATCAGGTTTTCTCATTGTCAAGTTCCACAGCATATAAATTTCACATGGATTATAACACATTATTTCAACGACTCTAACTATCTACTTATAAAAATGAAAAAAAATTACATAAAGACAACATATTTTTTTAATATTTTCTTAAAATCCCTACGGTTTGAAAATTTTTCAAAAATCGTTATTTTGTTCTTTCTCTCTCCAATTATTAGATACATAACACTTCACTTCTCATGTAACACCCCTAAAAATTACCAAAACGCCCCTAAAACGTAATCATGCACATAACGCGTCTTCCAAAGCTCCAATGGAAAATCTGAGGCCGTATTTGCGATCAGCGAAAAATGAGTGGCAAAATGGTCTCGACCCGATTTAAGAGCAACCGGGTCGAAAAATATTTTTTGCTAATTAATGCTGAGAAAGTGTTTGCCCATGTCGCGCAGGAGGCGCGGAGTAACACTTCGTTTTTTTAAAAAAATTTTCAACGAGAATTGAAAATTCTGAAATTTCGTGAAAATATACTGGTCCGCGCCCCTGGCGCGTCACAGACCAGTACAAATTTTCTGACGTTTTTTCTTTTAAATACGGGAAAAGTATTTTGGGTATTCCCGACCTATTTTAATACCCCAAAATGTATTTTTAAGCCTAAATTCGTATGAAAGGGTTTCAAAAAGCCCACATTCTTCTAAGTCTAAGTGTAGATTCTAAGAGGAGAAGAAGAGATAGCTTGAGGGTTTCAAGGTTCAAGTTCAATTTTCCTTGAAGATTCGCACAATCTTCATCCCAAGTATGTAAAAGTTACCCAGAACATAGGATTGTTCTCCCATGTGCCCCAATGGATGTATTAAGTTGACAGTTGGTAGTTGATAGGTCTTGGGTTGCACTTTTTGAAGATTTTCTTGAAATTTATCTTTAATTTCTATATGATATCTTAAATTGATGATCATCATACTTTGAATTAATTGTTTACATATAGTATTGTGTGATTATGTATTTACGCTACATGAATTCTCTGTTAAAGACTTCAAGGATGAACTTAGGGGTAATGTCTAGAGGCTTGAGTGTCTAGATGTGTTGATTGTTGTGGTCTGAGTCCTGGGATGAATATGTTGATGGCTGGAGTTGATGAAATTAGTGTCCTTAGAGTCTAAATGAGGTCGAACCTTCGCTTTGAAAGAATAATCCTACTCATTGAGTTGATAGATGATGATTTGGGGTGAGAGTTCCTGCCAATAGAGGCTAGGTGATGGAAATTCTTGATGTATTGATAAACTTATGAGCACGTCGAGTTCTGAGAGGAGTATTAGCACCGAAATGGGTAAGTGCAAGTCTCACTACGTGGCCAGCATAGGAGAGGATTGGACCGCGAAAGCAGATATTTCTTTTGTCCCGCAGAGGACTTCATAGACTTCTTTTGGGGTCCCTGATAGACTCGCTCTTAACCCCTGCAAGGTACTGGACGGATGTGGCAATGACATCTCTTTGTTGTATCATCACCGATTCATAGGTGGTGGTTGTCGTTTATAGAAACTCCTAGATAGGTTTCATGTTGATAGTACTCTGACGGTTGATGTGATTGTATGATGTATTGATGGATGGTGATTTGATAGAGTCCTGTCCTTACACTGAGTTGAGGTTGGGTGATTGATGAGCTGATATCATTTTATATAGTATAATCATATTGTTTACTTTAGCCCATTTTACATACAGTACATTCCACGTACTAACACCCTTTTGGGTTGCATCATTTTATGATGCAGATTCTGTAGACAGAGGACTTCAGTAGGCGAATCGTTGAGGTTCAGAGATTTGTGATTTCCAGACTTGGTGAGTCCTCCCCTGCTTTCGGAGGACATATCTATTCTCTTTTATCTATTTTGATGCCATTTATCTTGATTGTGGTAGTCATAGCCTGTTATGGTACCTTCATAGACACTAGCTACAGAGGCTTCATAGATATAGATAACTGATAGTTGATGTTGGAGTCGTTTTGTCTGTTTCTTATTTTTATTGAGACTACTATGTTATCTGTATTCTTTATGATAGACAAAATTGACAGCTTATAGCCCACTGATAGTTAGATATTTCTTTGTTACCTTCCGCTAATGAATTGATTGAACGAAGGCGATGAGACTAGGTGGTTTGCTTGGGGGCTAGCAATAGTCTTCGAGTTTCCAGCTACGCCTAGGGTACCCTCTCGGGGTGTGACAAACTTGGTGTACAGAGTTTGAGTGTCCTAGGGAATCTATGAAGCCGTGTCTAGTAGAGTCTTGTTTATGGGTGTGTTGTGCACCACACGTGTTACCCGTCTTCTATGATCTGGATTCGTGCGATAGAGTTTAACTTTATGGAACTCTCGTTTTAACTCGTGCGTTGTACATTTACAAAAAATGCCACCAAAGAGAACAGCTGCTCAGAAAGACGCCTCAGCCCCAGCTGTTGAGAACACCTAACCTTAGGTCCTAGTCCAGACAGAGATGAGGAGACGGGGACGGCCTGCCAGGACTACTGAGGTCCCACAGGCGCCTCCTGCTCAGCCCCAGCCAGCGTAGGGAAGCCATCACCATGTTGACTTAATTGGTGGCCTCCTAGGGTAACCGTCGGGGTTCTTAAGCTCTAACTCTAGCTCACAAGAGCTGCAACGCGACTCAAAGATTTCTTGAGGATGAACCCCCCAGTGTATACAGGGTCTAAGGTTGAGGAGGACCCGCAAAACTTCACTGATGAAATGTATAAGATCCTGAAAGCGACGCATGCTGATGAGATTGAGGGAGTGGAGTTTGCTTCATACCAATGGAAGGATGTTGCTAATGTTTGGTACAAACAATGGGAGGAGAGTAGGGGTGAGAATGCGGAGCCTGCAACATGGAAGGAGTTTGAAACTGTCTTCCTTGACCACTTCTTTCCTCAGGAATTGAGGGAGGCGAAGGTGGATGAGTTCTGAACTTGAAGCAAGGAGGGATGACGGTTAAGGAGTACAGCCTTAAGTTTATTAAGCTGTCCAGGTATGCGATGGAGATGGTGCAAGACATGAGGGCAAGGATGAGGAAGTTTGTGTCTGATCTGGGCAGACATGTGCAGAAAGTGTGTAAGGCAGCTTTGCTGATCCCTGCCATGGACATCTCTAGAATCATGGTGTATGCCCAGCAGA
>JAABOM020047139.1:0-16018 GCA_011800125.2 Solanum clarkiae | reverse complement strand
CGATGGGCCTCCCTAGCCACCCCTATGACATCATCATCAACATATGTAAGACTACCAATCAACACCCTATTCAAAGCATCCTCCATAACATTAACCTTATCGGGATGGTAATGCACACTCATATCATAGCCCTTAAGGGGTTTAACTACCTCGTTTGTCTCAAGTTGAGATCTTTTTGACTTGATCGGTGAATAAATCCCCAATAGTAACCCGCTAAGCCCAAAAAGCTCTTAATATCCAACGGGTTCCATGGTCTAGGCCAATTTCTAATCACATCTGACTTTTTAAAATCCACCTTAATTCCATCCCCCGATAACATATGATCTAGAAAGGCATCTTCTTTTAACAAAAATTCATACTTCTCATATTTGGCATACAATTTCTCTTCCCTCAACTTTTGCAGTACTACCCTCAAATGGCCCATATGCTCCTCCTTACTATAATAATAGATCAAAGTATCATCAATGAAGACCACAACAAATGAATCAAGGTAGGGTTTGAAGACCCTATTCATAAGGTCCATGAAGATAGTCGGTGCATTGATCAACCCAAAGGATATCACAGCAAACTCAAAATGCCCATACCTAGTCTGGAAGGCCATCTTAGGAATATAACACTCTCTCACCTTCCCTTGATAATACCTGAACCAAAGATCAATCTTAGAGAAGTGGCTAGCCCCTTGCAATTGGTCAAACAAATTATCAATCCTTCAAAGAGGATACCTATTCTTGATTGTCGGCCTATTAGGTTGCCGGTAGTTAATACACATTTTAAGAGACCCATCCTTATTCTTCTCAAACAACACAGGCACACCCCAAGGTGATTAGCTAGGCCTAATAAAATCCTTCTCCAACAAGTCCCTTAATTGCTCCGTCAACTACTTTAACTCCACCGGGGCCGTAAAGTAAGGGGGAATAGAAATAGGTTGAGTATCGGGGAGGAGGTTTATACAAAAATCTACTTCCCTTTTGGGAGGAACACCGAGAAGGTCATTTGGAAAGACATCAATAAACTCATTTACAATCGGAACCGACTATATGGGAAGGACTTTAACCTCCACATCCCTAACCCTCACCAGAAGATAAAGACACCCCTTAGAGATAAACTTACGGGATTTAATCCAAGAGATGAACTACCCTTAACCACCACATCATGACTCTCTCATTCAAGAACAGGTTCATTTGGGAATTGGAATTTGATCATACGGGTTCTACATCAATAGAGGCATAGTATTCATGCAATGAATCCATCCTTTGAATAACATCAAAATCAACCAGATCTAACTCAACAAGAACCCAAGGCCATATTTTATGCAAGATGCAACGGGACAATTTCTATAGACTTTCGTAGCTAAATTAGATCCACCAATAGGAGTGGACACTTCATATGACTGACACAACAATTCGGGCTCAACATGAAACATTTTCGTAACTAAGGGGATAACAAAAGAAAAAGTGGCACCCGGATCAATCAATGCATATACATCAAAATCAAAGATTTTTAACATATCGATAACAACGTCGGCACCTCATCAACCCCTTGCCTCCCATGGAAAGCATAAAACTGGTTGTGCCTAGGGGAACTACCTTGTTGACCACCTCTCAACAAAGGAACTACATTAGCACCTCGTAGACTAACCTCCTTTCCCTTGTTGCGATTTCAGGGGCTATCCTTCACCTTAATCCCAACTTCCCCACAACTGTAACGAGTATTAGTATCCTTAAATCATGGGCCACTATGACCCCTACCGTATTTTGGACACCAACATTAGGGACCACACCCCCAACACCATGGGCCATTGGAGAGTAATTGGCAACCCTCTTATTAGATGCATGAGAAGACCTTTGGCTTTGACGGAACCGACCACCCTTCTGACTATGGAACTTTCCCTCAAAATCGGCCCTCTTGGACTCATGACTCCTCTTCCTCAACTTCTCCTCCTCCATTTGTTAGGCATAGGTCATCAACCAGGACAAATCGATGTCACTAATCGAATAGGGGAGCGACATTCTTCACTCACCAAATCAGAAACACCCATCACAAATTTATTCATTCTAGACCTTTGGTCAGCCATCTAGTAGGGAGCATATTTAGAGAGTTGATTAAACTTTAGGGTATACTCCCTCACACTCATAGACCCTTGTCTCAAATACATAAACTCCACCTATTTGGCTTCCCTAAGCTCAAGAGGGAAGAAACGATTGAGAAAAGCCGCCTTGAACTCCTCCCAAAGCACCAAATTATTGATTCCCTTCTCCTCCTTCCATTGGTTAAACCATATTTCTGCCACCTCCTTGAGTTGGTAAGCCGCCAACTCCGCCTTCTCCTTTGATCTAACATCCATAATAGCAAAAACCTTGTAGACCTCATCAATGAACTCTTGAGGGTCTTCATCCACATTTGACCCATAGAATTTAGGGGAATTCATTCTCATGAAGTCTCCCACCTGAGATGCCGGTGTAGGAGCATGAGGGGATTAGGCCCCTTGATTGGCTTGATTAGCCACAACTTGTTCAAGCAAAGTGAGAGCATCTCGGAGCTCACTATGAGTTGGTTGGTCCTCGAGAGTGCAGGCTCTTCTTCATCTTGTGTTAGGCATGATCGAGCATAGCAAAGAGCAAGCGTTAGGGGGGAAAAATCCTTACTTTAACTCTATAACACGACATAGAACATGAAGATGTGAAACATTTCCTAGGACGCCTCATAGCCTCTTACTCATAGTTGTGGTGCATAAGACAACCATGAATAAGACTTTAATTAATGCAGTATGTTGAACATTGAGGATCTAACAACCTAGTGCTCTGATACCAAGTTTGTCATGACCCATGCCTAGGGCTTAGACGTGACACGGCTAATGGGGAACCCGAAGAAACACCAAACTATCCTCTTAGCATATCATACACATATCTTTAGTCGCGGAAGCAATAAAGTACAATAAGAGATAGTAAATAGGGGCAGACAGGGCTAAGGGAAAATTATTATATCATAAACATCAAGAGTCAAGAGAGAGTCAAATCTTAAAGCATAATACAAACATGTCTATCAACACCTCTAAAACTTTGATATTTAGCGGGGCACACCCTTATAGTCAACATATATAGAAAACGAGATTGTCTTAGAACATAGTAGGAGATCATAAGCATCATCCTCGAAATGGAGGACTCACTAAAGAGCTTGAGAGATGTCGTACTAGCCACGTGGAGGAGGATGATAAAGTGGGGCTCCGGTTCTTACATGGTGACATCACGTAAGCATAGAGTATGCGTTAGTATATTTAAATATACTAAGTATGTAGGATGCAATGCAACAAGTGATAAGCATAATAAACAAAATGTATAACATAGACATCGAATAAGCATATAACAATAAGACATGTATGAATGATACTTGAAGTAAAATCATGTTTATATAGAATGTAATTCATGTGTAAGGAAAGAGCATTGTTAGTGCATATCCAACGCCTACCACCGCCTTGGGGAGGCGAATGAGGTACGAACCCCTCAATAGGTTGATACTGTATGAACCCCCGAACATGGTTGATGGAGTTCAAATCCCCCAACGTGGTTATCAAGGTACAAACCCCTCTGCATTGTTGTAGGGGCCTACCACCTCCCGAGCGAGGTGATCGAGGTACAAATCCCCTAAACAATGTTACTCGAGCCTACAACCCCCCGAGTGAGGCTTGGTCAATTCCCAACACTATAGAGATAATATCATATACATATATTCCATTCATCATCATACAGTAATTCAACTCATAAGACATGCATTTGACCTTCAGTTCCTCAAGAAACCAACAACCATATTTTTTATTAAACACTTGCTAGGTGTGTAGTGCTAGTGTAAAATCATGCAATTCAAGAGTACAATCATGCTAGAAAATATAATGTAAAACCATCAATAGATACTTGGTAATACCCTCAAGTAATATACATCAAAAGCCTTCATCAAAATTCATATTAGATCGTAGATGCATAGCTCAATACATGCTAAAACAACCATAATTTCAAGAAATGCCAACATAGTGTGCAGTGAAATTTATAATAAGTAAGACCCATGATCAAATCAACTTTAAATCATGCAAGTTTAAGTAAAAAAGGATCTTAGGTATCATGGGTGAAAGGAACCCATGAAAGAAACCCATATACCTTAACTTTGGAGAATAGCTTGATGAAGATTGGAGATGGAGACTTGATGCTTGAATAAGAGCCTTAGAATCCAGATGAGTTTTGAAATTTGGAGATGAAATATTATTTAAATGTTTGGGAGTTTATTTGGGAATGTCTTAAACAATATGAGGGTGAAATAAGGTTAAAGTATAGGCATTTTCATGCATGGGAACACTTAGACCGAAGACCCAAAGTGTTGGACCAAGATAGAAAAATTGGACAAGATTTACAGTGTAGCACACCCTTGGCCCATCGCACCAGGGGCATGAAAAGCACATTGGAAATCCATTTTTTGAAAATTGAAATTGCAGTTCATTTTCTCTAAAATCTGTATTAGACCCATCTCCCACTCAATTTGACCCCTTGAACTAGAATATGAAGTCAGATTTTCGATATCACTCACGAATTTTGAGATACTTCAAAACTACGATTCTGGGCACTTTCGAGGCACATTTTCGAGCACTTTTGGGGTCATTCCAGTATCTCCCCCTTTGTAACATTCGTTCATGAATGTTAAACAAATGTACATGAGAAAGGTAATCATGATGAAATCAGCCCGCTAGGAATACAATAACATACTTTAAAGATCATTTTGAAAATCTCATCATAAGTGTAAAATCACTATGAACTTTATCAATGTAAACATGAATACATGCAAATGACTTAGGGGCTGGAACATGGCATATGAAACTACATAGAAGACTTAGAATTAGTACCTCGGGCTTGAGTAGAATGAAGGAGATAACGATATCGCTTTTGCATATCCACCTCGGCCTCTCAAGTATCACTTTCGACTTGTTAGTTCCTCCAAAGGACCTTAACGGAAGCAACAAACTTGTTCCTCAACCTCTTCACTTGCCTATCCAAGATCAATACTGGAACCTCTACATAAGACATATTGTCTTCAACTACCTCCACAACATCAAGAGACACACTGGCATTATGATCACCCACACACTTCCTCAACATAGACACATATCTAGGGCTCAACTTGCACTTCTTATAAAAATGGACCAAACCCTTTATAGGTGACACCTTTAAATAGAGAAAATCACCATCATTAAATTCAAGCTCCCTCCTTCTCATATCGGCATAAGACTTTTGGCGACTTTGGTCTGTTTTCAACCTCTCTCTAGGAATTCTTACCTTCTCCACAGAATCCACAACCAAATCTGGACCCAACAAAGCCATCTCTCCAACCTCAAACCACCCAACCGAGGATCTACAACATCTACCATAGTGAGCATCAAAAGGAGCCATTCTGATGCTAGAATGATAGCTATTGTCATATGCAAACTTAAACAATAGAAGATGATCATCCCAACTACCCTTGAGCTCCAATTCACAAACCCTAAGCATGTCCTCAAGTGTTTGGATAGTTCTTTCAGGTTGGCCATCCGTTTGGGGGTGAAAGGTTGTACTAAGCTTTACCTTCGTTCTAAGACCATCTTGGAAGGACCTCCAAAAGTGTGAAGTGAATTATGCACAATGATCCGATATGATGGACAAAGGAACTCCATGCAATCTCACCAAAGTCATGAATGTACAACCTAGCATAATCTTCAGCCCCGTAAGCAGTCTTATCCGATAGAAAGTGAGCCAATTTTTTCATCCTATCAACCACAACCCAAATGGAATCAAAACCCTTCCTAGTGCTGGGCAACCTAACCATACAATCCATATTAATCTCTTCCAACTTCCAAGTGGGAATCTCCATGTCTTGGGTTAGGACACCCTGCCTTTGATGTTCAGCTTTGACTTGTTGGCAACTATCACAATCGGATACAAATTTGGCAATGTCCCGCTTTATGCCTCCCCACCAATACCTCTCTAAAATCTCTATACATCTTAGTAGACCCTGGGTGAATAGAGTAAGAAGAACCACGAGCCTCATCAAGAATTTTTTCCTTCAAGCCATCAACACAAGGCACACACAATCTACATTGGTACCTAAGGGAACTATCTCCCCTTGGGAGAAAACCTCCACCTTACCATTATTTACCAATGCCTTCAATTTTAACAATGAGGGATCCAGATCTTGTTTAGCTTTCACCACTTCAACCAATGAAGATTTAGAGCCATCAACAACAACACCACCACCAACAACACCCTCTTCCAACCTAACTCCCAGTCTAGCCAACTGATGGACCTCCCTAGCCACCCCTATGCCGCCATCATCAACATGAGCAAGGCTACCCATAGACACCCTACTCAAAGCATCCGTCCTAATATTAATCTTATCGGGATGGCAATGCACAGTCATATCATAGTCCTTAAGAAGTTCTTACAACCTCCTTTGTCTCAAATTGAGATCTTTTTGATTGAACACATATTGAAGACTCTTATGATCGGTGAACACATCAACATACACCCCACACAAATAGTGATGTTATCTTTAATGCAAACAACACAACAGCTAACTCAAGATCATGGGTAGGATAATTCTTTTCGTGCACTTTGAGTTGTCTAAAAGTATAGGCTATGATGTTACCATTTTCCATCAATACACAACCCAAGCCAACCCAAGAAGAATCACAATACACAACAAATCCCTCTAGTCCTTCCGGTACTGACAATATAGTAGCGGACACAAGCTTATCTTTCAATGTTTGGAAACTCCTTTAACATTCATTGGAACACACAAATTTGGCTTTCTTTTGAGTCAACATTGTCATTGGAGAGGCAATAGAAGAGAACCCATTTACAAATCTTTGATAGTAACTCCCTAAGCCCAAGAAGCTCTTAATATCCAATGGGGTCAATGGTCTAGGCATTTTCTAATCACATCCATCTTTTGAGAGTCCACTTAGTACCATACCTCGACACCACATGACCTAGAAAGGCATCCTGTTTCAACTGAAATTCACAATTCTCATATTTGGTAAACAATTTCTCTTCCCAAAACTTTTGCAACACTACCCTCAAATGGTCCATATGCTCCTCCTCACTATAAGAATAGATCAAAATATCATCAATGAAGACCACAACAAACAAATCAAGTAGGATTCGAAGACCCTATTCATAAGGTCTATGAAGATAGTCGTTGCATTGGTCAAACCCAAGGACATCACAACAAACTCAAGATGCCCATATCTAGCCAGGAAGGGATCATAGGAATATCACACTCTCTCACCATCACTTGATTATATCTGGACCAAAGATCAATCCTAGAGAAGTGGCTAGCCACTTGCAATTTGTAAAACAAATCATCAATCTTTGGAAGAGGATACCTATTCTTGATCGTGACCCTACACCCCAAGGTGATTGATTAGGCCTAATTAAACCCTTCTCCAATAAGTCCCTCAATTTTTCCTTCAATTCCTTTAACTCCATCGGGGCCATTTAAAGGGGAATAGAAATGGGTTGAGCATCGGGGAGGAGGTCTCTACCAAAATCTATTTTCCTTTCGTGAGCAACACCGGGAAGGCCATTTGGAAAGACATCAAGGAAAGCATTTACAGCCAAACCGACTCTATGGGAAGTACTTTAGACTCCACACCCCTAACCCTCACAAGATGATAAAGACACCTCTTGGAGATCAACTTATGAGTTTTAATGCAAGAGATGAACCAACCCTTAACCACGATATCATGACTCTCCCATTCAAGAACGGGTTCATTTGGGAATAGGAATTTGACCCTATGGGTTCTACAATAATTAGAGGCATAGTATGCATGCAACCAATCCATCCCAAGAATAATATCAAAATCAACCATATCCAACTCAACAAGATCACAAAGAAAATTTTTATGCAAGATGCAACTAGGACAATATCTATAGACTTCCCTAGCAACAATAGATGCACCAATATAAGTAGACACCTCATATGACTCACACAATAATTCAGGCTCAACATGAAACATTTTGGCAACTAAAGGGGTAACAAAAGAAGGAGTGGCACTCGGACCAATTAATGCATACACATCAAAATCAAAGACTTTTAACATACCGATAACAATGTCGGGCACATCATTAACCCCTTGCCTCCCATGGAAAGCATAAAATCATTTGTGGCTTGGGGTACCACCTTGTTGACCACCTCTCCCTAAAGGAACCTCATAAGCACCTTGTGGACAAACCTCCTTGCCCTTTTGTGATTTCGGGGGCAATCCATCACCTTATACCCAACTTCCCCTCAACCATAACACGCATTAGTATCCCTCAAGCACAAGCCACTATGACCACTACCACATTTTGGAAACCCACTATTAGGGACCACACCCCCAACAACATGGGCCCTTGGAAACTCATTGGTAACTCTCTTATTAGATGCATGAGAAGACCTTTGCCCTTGATAGAGCCAACCACCCTTACGACTATGGAAATTTCCCTCAAAATGGGCTCTCTTGGCCACATGACATCTCCGCTTCCTCAACATCGCCTCCTCCATTTGTTCGGCAGAGGTCATCAACAGGGACAGATCTATGTCACTAATCAACATAGCCGACCTACATTCTTCACTCACCAAATCAGAAACATCCATCACAAATTTATTCATTTTAGATCTTGGGTCGGCCAACAAGTGGGGAGCATATTTAGAGAGTTGAGTAAACTTGAGGGCATACTCCCTAACACTCATAGACCATTGTCTCAAATTCATAAACTCCACCAATTTATCTTCCCTAACCTCAAGAGGGAAGAACCGATTATGAAAAGCTGCCTTGATCTCCTCCCAAAGCACTACATGATTGATTCCCTTCTCCTCTATCCATTGGTTAAATAATATTTGTGTCACCCCCTTGAGTTTGCAAGATACCAACTCCGCATGGTCCACCAATCTAACACCCATAATAGCCAAAACCTTGTAGACTTCACCAATGAACTCTTGAGGGTCCTCATCCACCTTTGACCCATAGAATATCAAGGGATTCATTCTCATGAAGTCTCTCACTAGAGATGCCGGTGTAGGAGCATAAGGGGCTTAGGCCCCTTAATTGGCTTGATTAACCGCAACTTGTACAAGCAAAGTGAGAGCATCCCGGAGCTTACCATGAGTTGATTGGTCCTCGGTAGTGTGGGCTTTTTCTTTTGTGTTTGGCATGATCTAGCGTAGCAAAGGGCAATTGTTAGGGGGTAAAATCCTTACTTCAACTCTATAGCACGACTTAAAACATGAAGAAGAGAAATATTTCGTAAAATGCCTCAAAGCCTCTTACTCATAGTTGTGGTGCACAACACAACCATGAATAAGACTCTAATCGATGCGGTGTGTTGGACTCTGAGGATTTAACAACCTAGTGCTTTAATACCAAGTTTGTCATGACCCAAGCCTAGGGCCTAGACGTGACATGACGAATGGGGAACCCGAAGGAACCTCAAATAAGCCTCTTATCACATCATACACATATCCTTGGTCGCAGAAGCAATGAAGTACAACAAGTGATAGTAAATAGGGACAAATGGGGCTAAGGGATAATTCTCATATCATAAACATCAAGAGTCAAGAGAGAGTCAGAGCTTATAGAATAATACAAACATGTCCAACAACACCTCTAAAACTTTGATACTTAGCGGGGGCGAAGAAAAGCTGTCGATCTCATACTCATAGTCAACATATATACAAAAGAAGGATAGTCTTAGACCATACTAGGAGATCACAAGCATCATCCCCAAAATAGAGGACTCTCTGAAGAGCTTGAGAGATGTCGTACTAGCCACGTGGAGGAGGATGAGCAAGTGGGGCTCCAATTCTTACATGGTGACATCATGTAGGCATAGAGTATGCGTTAGTACATTTGAATGTACTAAGTATGTAGGATGCAATGCAACAAGTGTTAAGCACGATAAACAAAATGCATAAAATAGGCAATGAATAAGAATATAGCAATATAACATGTATGAATGTTACTTGAAGTAAAATCGTGTTTATATAGAATATAATACATGTGTAAGGATAGAACATTGTTAGTGCATATCCAAGTTCTACCACCCCCTTGGAAGGGTGAATGAGGTACGAACCCCTCAATAGATTGATGAGGTAGAAACCCCCTAACATGGTTGATGGAGTACAAATTCCCTAATATGGCTATCAAGGTACAAACCAATCGACTTGGTTGCATGAGTCTACCATCTCCCAAGCGAGGAGATCGAGGTACAAACCCCTCAATAAGATTATCTGAGCCTACAATCCCCCGAGTGAGGCTTGGTCAATTCCCAACACTATAGAGATAATATCGTATACGTATATTCCTTTCAACATCATATAGTCATGGAAGTCATAAGACATGCATTTGACCTTCAATTCCTCAAGAAACCCATAACCGGACGTTTTATCAAACATTTGGTGAGTATGTAATGCTGGTGTAAAACCATGCAATTCAAGAGTATAATCATGCTAGAATATCCAATGTAAAACCATCAACAGATACTTGGTAAAACCCTCAAGCAATGTACATCAAATCTCATATTAGATCTTAGATGCATAGCTCAAAACATGCTAAAACAACCATAGTTTTCATAAAACCCTGAGATAGTGTGCGGTGAAATTCATAGCAAGTAAGTCCCATGATCAAATCAACTTTAAATCATGCAAGTTTAAGTAAAAGGGAGCTTGGGTATCATAGGTGAAAAGGAACCCATGAAAGAAACCCACATACCTTGACTTTGGAGAATAGCTTGATGAAAATTTGAGATGGATACTTGAAACTTGAATGAGAGCCTTAGAATCCGGATGAGTTTTGAGACATGAAATATGGAGATGAAATATTATCTAAGTGTTTGGGAGAGTATTTGCGAATGTCTTAAATGATGTGAGGGTCAAATAAGGAGAAGTATAGACATTTTCACGTATGGAAAAACTTAGGCCAAAGACATAAAGCCTTGGATCGAGATACAAGACTGGACAAATTTTACACTGTGTCGCGCCCATGGCACGTCGCGCCCATGGCACGTTGCGCCATTGGCGCATCGCGCCAGGGGTGCCAAAGCTCTCTGGAAATCAATTTTTGGAAAATTGAAATTGCGGTTCATTTGCCCTAAAATTGGAGTTAGACCCATTTCTCACTCAATTTGACTCCCTAAACAAGATTATGAATTCAGATTTTCGATATCATGCATGAATTTTGAGATATATGAAAATTATGATTCTGGACACTTCCGAGGCCCATTTTCGGGCACTGTTTGCGGTCATTTTGGGGTCGTAATTAAATGATGATTTCAATAAGAATCAAATCTTATTCTAATGATTTACATGATTTGCATGAATTATGAACTTGCACGTCCCTTTTCATGCATGGGTAACCTTAATTAAAATTCAAATGTTTATTTCTCATCTTATTATCATGTTTTAAGTATGAATGTCATATAGTCTTGCTTCACTCTCAGTTTACATGTCATGAGCATGCATGCACAAGGCTTTTATGTAGTTTCGATATGTATTGGTTACCAATTATGGCTATGAGTATGGTTTCAACGCAAGTATGATTATGACATAATAATGATCACTATGACGACTAGCATATGGCTTTAAGCACCCAAGGGTGTGTGTGAACCATCATATAACAAGTTATGAGTGAGCTATTCATATGCATGTAAAATTTATTTAAATTATGATTTACCTTTTAAGACCATGTATGCATAATGATGACTTTAAAATGTCTTATGATCCTACGAAAAGCGTATTCATGTACATATATATGTGTGTGTGTGTGTGTATTTTGTGGAATGATAGATTAGTACTAAACGAGATTAGAGGTTGGGGACTATCCCTAAGAGCCCTTATATAAAACCTACCTATCTCATAATTATGTGCCATCGTAGGTTCATGTTTATATAAACCCAATATAGATGATTATATATGTACCACCACCCACTATATCTGTTATAGTCTATCATTGACAATTAGGCTACATTTTCTCCAATGTAGAGGCAACATCGGGATTCCATGTAATAGTTCACATGGTCTTACATGTTGGTTGAGGTTTCATCCCAACATATTTTTATGTATTATAACTCTCACATATCTTGTTTTAGGGCATCTTGATATGGTAATCTCTTCAATATATATATATATATTATACACGCACTTGTCATCTAACACTTGAATGTAAGCTTTGTCATGCCCATTTTATGCTATGCGCCCGTATTCTTATTACATTCAAACATACTCATGCTTATCTATGCCTACTCCATATCACAATGCAGGTGCAGGTGATCCTATCATCCGTCCCCATGACTAGGTCCAGTTACTTTGATGATCTATATTGGGTGAATCCACTTGCTTAGAGGATAAGACCTATTAGCTTATCTTTCATACTTTGTTTATGTACTAGAAACTACTTTTACTTTATGTTTAGGGTAAGCAAAGACATGTTTGGTGCTCGGTCCTATGTTATGTGTTGGAGGCATTTGTTGAACCCATGTAATTATTGAATTTTCAGACTTGTTTACTCCTATGCTATGATCCTCCTTATATTATGAAAAGTGTATGCATTTGCTTATGTATTTTTCTTTTATTTACCTTGCATTCTTGATTATATGCTAAGTGGTTATTTTGAGGTCACTTCCAGGATTTCATTAACCAAGTTACGACTATGCTCTAGGCTTGGATCGTGACAAACTTGGTATCAGAGTCTTAAGGTATTGAAATGGTCCTCAGAGTCTAAGATGCTGCGTCAAGTAGACTCATATTCATGGGTGTGAAATGTGCCACATCTATGAGTAGGAGGTTGAGAGACCTTTTAGTATATGTCTCATTTCTTTATTATCCATGTCGTCTAATAGAATGTATCCTAATGTTTCCAAAACATAATGAATGCTATTTGATGCTTTAACAGATGATGCCTCAAAGGAGAGCACCTCAGATGAATCCTTCATAGTTCTATGGTTCCAAAGTTGATGAGGATGCCAAGGAATTTATTAATGAGATCTACAAAGTGTCTGTCAATGAGCCAACCCTAGGGCCTAGACGTGACCGGCGAATGGGGAACCCAAAGGAACCCCAAAGAAGCCTCATGGCATATCATTGAAAATCCTTGGTCGCGGAAGCAATAAAATATGACATTAAGAGATAGACATAACAAAGAAAATGGGACAAAGGGTAAACTTCCGTGTCATAACATCAAGGAACAAGAGAGTCAAGGCTCATGGAATAGATACATAACATGTTTAACAATACCTCTACAACATAGATAAGAGCGTGGCCATGACAGTTAACCGGGCTAAAACCAAATCTCACACATTTCATACTTAGCATATAACCTCTCTTCCCTCAATCTTTGCAACATAACCCTCAAATTATCCCTATGCTCCTCCTCACCATGAGAATATATCAAAAGATCAGCAATGAATACCACAACAAATGAATCAAGGTAGGGTTTAAAGACTCTATTCGTTAGATCTATGAAGATGGCTGGTGTATTGGTTAGCCCAAATGATATCACAATAAATTCAAAATGCTCATATCTAGTTCGAAGGCCATTTTAGGAATATCACATTCCCTCACCTTCACTTTATGGTACCCGGACCGAAGATCAATCTTAATGAAGTGGCTAGCCCCCTGTAATTGGTCAAACAGATCATCAATCCTTGAAAGAGGATACCTATTTTTGATGGTGGCCCTATTAATTTGCCGGTAGGCAATGCACATTCTAAGAGACCCATCTTTCTTCTTCACAAACAACACCAGTGCAGCATAAGCTGATTGGCTAGGTCTAACGAAACCCTTCTCCAATAAGTGTTTCAATTGTTCTTTTAACTCTTTCAACTCCGCCGGGGTCATATTATAAGTCGAAATAGATATGGGTTGAGTATCGGAGAAGAGGTCTATACCAAAATGTACTTCCCTTTCGGGAGAAACACCAGGCAGGTCATTTGGAAAGATATCAAGGAACTCATTTACAATCGGAACCGACTCCAGCGCTAATCTCAGGTATTTTTCACTAAACAAGGCTAGGTTAATCAAGTGTTTTCAAAGAATAGGTACATGTTAGGATCCAACATTAAGAACAAGGTATATATCATTAATTTGGTTGGTTATTTATAAGTTAAAATGGACTATTTATGAAAAATGACCTAAGATTCTTTTCTAATCTAATTAATCTACAATCCAACTTAGAGCAACAGGGCACATTCTGAATTAGCAAAAATTTTTATGAATTTATCAAATTATGCTCACACTCTCATGGCAACGTATATATTATCAACAAAAGACTCACAAATCATGCTTTCTATCTTAATGTACCATCATTTATCAGAACCAATATTATTCGACACCTAAACATGCATGGTCACTATCTTACTACTTGATCAAAAATTTTGGTGGGTATCATTGTTCAAATAAAACATAAAAGATGCTATATATGCCACGAGGATTGGTGCTATATGCTATAAATATTATCTGAACATCCTAAACATGCAAAACATTAAGCAAAAATTGAATATAAGGGGCCAAAAACACATACCTAGGCACATAAGAGCCAGTCTCCACCTTGAGTTGCCTCCCAAGCAGTGCCTGATTTATTGTTGCGGCACAACATAGATAGCTTGAGTACACAAACTTCCTCAGAATCCCATTCTTCGACCATCTTTATCTCTTCCACATTTCCAAGGTGTGGCTTGAGTCTTTAGCGATTTACCTTTTCCTCCATTTCACCTCGCCAACTCAATAGCCCCATGATTGAAGACATGTTCTACTCGAAAGGGTCCCAACCATCTAGATTTGAGCTTCCCAGGCAACAACTTCACTCTAGAATTGTACAAAAGCACTAGGTCATAAGGTACAAATTGGCGGTTTTCTATGCGATGGTCATGATGCAGCTTCATTCTTTGTTTTTACAAGGCTGAGCCTCTTATATGCTTTTAATCGAAACTTGACAAGCTCATTAAGTTGGCTCAGCCTTGATTTTGTTGCATCCTTCAAGTCTATATTCAACTTCTTTAATTCCTACATTGTTTTATGCTCAAGCTCCACTAGTAAGTGACATGCTTTCTGAAAGAAAAGTTGGTAGGGAGACATGCTATAGGGGTCTTGAATGCAGTTCGGTATGCCCAAAGTGCGTCATCCAGCTTTCGCGACCAATCTGTCTAGTTTGCATTCACAGTCCTGGACAGGATTTGTTTAATTTTCATATAGGGCACCTCTACCTGCCTACTTGTCTAAGGATTATAAGGCATCATCACCCGATGTTTCACTCCATACTTTTCAAGAAAAACTTTAAAATGTCTATTGTAGAAGTGAGAACCTCCATCACTAATGATTGCCCGAGGGGTGCCAAACCTTGTGAAGGTGCTATTTTTCTGAAATATTGTGATACGTTTTCCCTCATGATTGGGTATAGCATGGCATCGACCCACTTTGACACATAATCCACAATAACTAGAATGTACTTGTTTCCATGCGAGTTAACAAATGGTCCCATGAAATCTATCCCCCCAAACATCAAATAACTTAATCACTATAATGGGGTTTAGAGGGGGATTATGCTTGCGGGAAACCCCACCATCTCTATGGAACCTGTTACAAGCTTTGGCATAGTCGTGCAACTTGGTCAATGGTGGGCTAGTAATACCCACTTCGTATGATCTTGTGGGATATTCGAATCCCACTATGATGTCCACCCAACAATGATGAGTGAAATGCCTCAAGGATGTTCTGTCACGGCCCAACCCAGGAGCCGTGACTAGTGCCGATAGGGCACCCAAACGATAACAAACTTAATTGCCAATCACATTTGCTAAAGATTTTATCGAAATTTCGGCAGAGTTTCCTCTGTTTTAGTAACTATCCCAAATCTGCAAACAGAAAATCCAGCTCACCACAAATAGTCATATGCACATATATATACATACGCGGGCCGACAAGGTCACCGCTGCGGTAGGACCGCCAACAGAAATATCATACATACGTACAC
>JAABOM020047128.1:0-16018 GCA_011800125.2 Solanum clarkiae | reverse complement strand
TATCGTTGACTTGATGTGTACTTGTTCTTGCTGTTGCTACCTGTTAAGTGTTATGGATTATCCCTTGCTAAGTATTTGGTACAGGTTGTGGTTGTGGGGGTTCTTGGTTAGAGTGCTAGGGGTACCAGTATTCTGTATTACTTAACTTGGTGTTTATTAGTTCACTTGCGGAGTATCGTGTGTTTGGTACTCACCCCTCCTTGCTACAACAATTTTTGTAGGTTGCGAGCTTGGATTGTCGTGATACTCTCTACTCTCTCCTGTTCGAGGCTTCCTGCGGAGATTGAGAGAGGTAGCTCTTTGTCATCCCAGCTGACTTCTTACTCCCATTTATGATTTTGTTCTATTCGAGAGACAACATCACTTGATATTTGCGTTTCTTTTCGATTCTACTGTAATACATTAGAAGCTTGTGCACGTGACAACCAGGTTTTGGGGGATTTTCACTAAGTTGAACTTTCATTTTCATTATAATTTCGCATTTTGAATGTTATAGTTGGTTGTAGGCTGACTTGTCTTGGTGGGATAAGACAAATCCCATCACGCCTGGATTTCGGGTCGTGACATTAGGCCTTCAAAAACTCAAGAAACATAGTCCGAACATTTTATCATACACTTAGTGGGTGTGTAATGGTAGTATAAGATCATGTAATTCAAGAGTGAAGTCATGCAAAAAAAACTTAATTTAAAACACCCACCAATACTTGGTAATATGCTCATGCAATACACATCAAAACCCTTCATGAAATCTCAAGATAGGTCTAACATTTTATCGCTCAACACATACTTAAACAGCCACACTTTTATGAAACTCCAACATAGTTCATACTCAAATTCATAATAAGTAAGACTAATAATTAAATCAACTTGGAAACATGCAATTTATGTAAAAAGAAAGCTTGGACACTATGGGTGAAAGGACCTAATTGTTGAAACCCACATACCTTAACTTTGGAGAATTCCTTGATGAAGATGGAGATAAGAACTTGAACCTTGAGTGATTTCCTTAAGATCCAGAATGAGATTTGACATTTTAATTTTGAGTAAAATATTTTTCTAAGTGTTTGAGCGAGTATTGGAGAATGTCTTGTATGATATGAAGGTGAAATATGGCTGAGTACAAATGGGAAAATGTAGGCCCAAGACCCAAAAGCCTTGGACCGAACTAATAAAACTAGCAATTTTAACACTGAGGCACACCCCTGGCATGTTGCACCTGGGCACGATTCTTCACTGGAAATCGCCTACCTTGGAACTTTTAATTTTGATACAGTTGCTCTAAAATAGGGGTTAGAAGCCGTTTTCTTTCACTCATATAACTATCTGGTTTAGTTCATCAACTTAAATGCTGAAGAAAAATATATGTAGTCAATCAAATTTGTTTCTAGAAAGAAAAGAATTTGGAGACATTTTAGGTCTCATCGAATCACACGTAGAGATATTGATAACACACATAGAGCTAATGGTATTTCATAACTAATTGATTGAGCAGCTGCCCGTAGACCACCCAAAAAGGAATATTTATTATTTGATCCATACCCCGACATAAGAAGTCCAATGGGAGTAATACTTGAAATGGCAATCCAGAAAAAAACACCAATACTAAGATCGGCTAAAACAAGGTGATCACTAAAAGGAATTACTGAATAACTTAGAAAGATAGATATTACTGCTATGGATGGTCCAATACTGAATAAACGAGTATCTCCTGAAGATGGAATAAGGTTCTCTTTCAAAAGTAGTTTTGTCCCATCTGCTAGAGCTTGAAGAATTCCTAAAGGTCCGGCATATTCAGGTCCAATACGTTGTTGTATTCCTGCAGATATTTCTCTTTCTAACCAAACAATTACTGGTACCATTCAATTTTGCCCCTTGATCAAGAATATGAAGTCAAAGTCTTGATATCACACATGGATTTTGAGATATATGCAAATTACGACTATGGGCACTTTCGAGGCACATTTTCGAGCACTTTTTGGGGTCGTTCCAGTGATGAATGTTTAGCATGTTGGATGTCTCATTTTATTAGTCATAATTAAGTGATGTTGCCCTATAATGGATGAATGAAGACCATCCTAAGGATATTCGTCAAATCTAAGTCTCATACAGAGTGTCGAGAGTTGTGTTAAAGGTGCAATATTGCATAGTGGGTTTGGTTTGAAGAAAGTTGAAAATTTTGAATGACCCACTTTCGATTTTGAATCTTACGAATGCATGCTTAATATTGAATTTGTTTGGATGAATGTGATGGTTATTGTGTTATGAATTCTTTAATGAAAGTGTGTGATTAGAGTGTGAACTTAATTGTGTGTCCATGTTACGATAATTGCTAGAACTTACCCTGTATGTAGACTAAACCTGATAGGATAGGACTTGAAAGATAGGTTCTTGGCATTTCTTTGTTAGCCCTATTTTAGATCTTCGTGGGAAAGGAAAATAAATTTTTTGAAAAATGGGAACCCCAAAATAGTAAGGGTCTGCGACGTCTACATCGTGGACCTATCACGATTTAGGTTGTCCTTCACATACAAAAAACACAAAAAAGAGAAAATAAATGAAAGTGTACTATGAAGGTATACTAGGGCGGGGGTGTGGATATTAAATCGAAGTGGAAAGTTGAGAGGAAGAGATGATAGGAAAGCTGAGGGAAAGAGTGCTTAAAAGTGAAGTATGTTAGTTTAAAGCTCCTGGGAGATGAGCTACTAAATCATATCCTCAAAATCACTACCTACCTTCCTTAAGCCTATGTTACAACCAAAGAAAAAGACCTAAGTGTTCCTTTGATTTCGATTTCTGCTCTAGTGACGACCTACATTAGTGGCAAGTCTATAGGAATTAGAAGCAACAGTGGATGTCTCTTGGGAGAGTGAGAGTTGTGATTGTACCCGTTGTAACTTTCATTTAGAAGCTACTATTGTATGCATATACATGAGTAATTCTTCTTGTGAGGCCACATGATTGTCGAAGGACTAAAAACTATAATAACTCAAAGTATGATTATGCATAAGTCTGTGTGCATCATAGATTACGATCTAGAGTTGTGGCATCATTTGAGTGTATCAATTGGATTGCAAAGTGTAAAGGAAATCCCATAGGTAATATTTGACATTTAGTACTTTTGATGCTTAAAACTTGGAATTTTGTATGTTTTCAACTCAACGTTAGTTGGTTTTATATGTTTTTGTGTTATGTTTGCAGGATCCCAGTATTGGCCTTGATTTTGGGAAGACATACAGAAGTTGCTAATTTTTTAATGGGTCATAGATCATTCTACGGGTCGTGATGTGGTTTTGTGGACAAATCGGTGAGGGGCTAATATTCTGAAGTTGATTCTACAAATATGTAGACGGGTCGTGGAATGATTTACGAGTTCTAGAACAAGGTTCGTGCCCTGAGGATCAGCGATTGAGGCTTTCTGAAGATTTATCAGATGAAACCCCCATATGGGTTGTAAACAACATTACGGGTCGTAGAGGGGGTATCATAGACTTGACGTTAAGAATTTTAGTAGCACTGTATAAGATCCCGATTACAGGCAGTGGAATGCAATTATCGCGATCCAAGCCTAGGGCCTAAACATAACACGACACATGGGGAACCCGAAGGGATTCCAACTAAGCCTCTTAACATATTATTACACATCATTGGTCACGAAAGCAAGTAAATGACATACTAGATTAGATATAAGGACAAAAGAGACTAAGGGAAAGCTTCATAACATAAATATCAAGAGCAAGAGAGTCAAGGCACATATCATAGATATATAACATGTCCAACAACACCTATAACCATAGAACTTAACGAGGGCCAAGACAAGCAAAGTGGCTCACACTCATAGCCAATGCATACATAAAAGAAAAATAGTCTTAAACATCTTCCCCGGAATGGAGGACTCACCAATAAGCTTGTGAGAAATTATACTAGTCACGTAGAGGAGGATGCTCAAGTAGGGCTTAGGTTCCTACATGTTGACATCATGTAGGCATAGAGTATGCATCGTTTGAATGTACTAAGTATGTAGGATGCATGCAACAAGAGTTAAGTAACATAATCAAAATGCATAAGCATAGGCAATGAGTAGCATATAACAATATGGCATGCACGAAAAAGATGCTTGTAGTAAACCATGCTTATAGAAAATATAATACATGTGTAAGGAGTGACCATCTTTAGTGCATATCCAAGGCCTACCACCCCTTGGAGAGGTGAATAAGGTACAAACTCCTCAATTGGTTGATGAGGTACAAACCCCTCTACATGGTTGATGAGGTACGAAACCCCCAACATGATTGATGAATTACAAACCCCTCAACATGGTTATCAAGTTACAAACCTCTCGACATGATTGCACGGACCTACCACCTCCGGAGCGAGGCGATCGAGGTGCAAACCCCTCAACAAGGTTACCCAAGCCTACAACCTCCAGAGTGAGACTTGGTCAATTCCCAACACTATAGAGATAATATCATATACATACATTTTTTTCATCATCATATAGTCATTCAACTCATAAAATATGTATTGGACCTTCAATGCCTCGAGAGAATCATAACCGTATATTTTATCAAACACTTGGCGGGTGTGTGATGCTAGTGTAAAATCATGCAATTCAAGAGTGGATTCATGCTAGAAAACTCAATGTAAAACTATCAATAGATACTTGGTAACACCTTCAAGCAATATACATCAAAATCCTTCATCAAATCTCATAATAGATCTTAGATTCATAGCTCAAAATATGCTAAAACAATCATAATTTCATAAAACCCCAACATAGTGTGTAGTGAAATTCATAATAAGCAAGACCCATGAGTAAATCAACTTTAAATCATGCAAATTTTGGGTAAAAGAAAGCTTGGGCATCATGGGTGAAAGGAACCCATGAAAGAAACTCGCATACCTTGATTTTGGAGGATCCTTGGAGAAGATTGGAGATGGAGACTTGAAGCTTAAATGAGAACCTTAAGATCCGGATGAATTTTTTGACTTGAAATTTGGAGATGAAATATTGTCTGAGTGTTTAAGAGATTGTTTGGGAATGTCTTGAATGATATGAGTATGAAATAAAGCTAACTATCGGTATTTTCACACATAGGAACACTTTTTCCCAAGACCCAAAAGTCTTGGATCGAAATAGAAAAATAGTGTACAAAAATACATAGTAGCGTGCCCTTGGCGCGTCGCGCCAGGGGCGCAAATCTCCATTGAAAATCGCATTTTTGTGATTTTCAAACTTTTCTACAGATGCTCTTAAATCAGGGTTAGACTCATCTCCCACTCAATTTGACCCCCTGAATAAGAACATGAACTCGAATTTTTGATATCATGCACGGATTTTGAGATATATGAAAATTATGATTCTGTGGCACTTTCAAGGCATATTTTCAGGCACTTTTGATGTTGTTTTAGTATCTCCCCCTTGGGAAAATTCGTCCCCGAATGTCAAAGAAGCGTACATGAGAAAAGTAATCATGAAGAGTTCAGCCCCAACAAGAATATAATAATACACTTAAAACATCATTTTCAAAATCTCAACATAAGTGTAAAATCATTATGAACTTGGTCAATATAAACATGAATGCATACAAATGACTTAGGGGTTGGAACGTGACATATGAAATCACATAGAAGACTTAGAAATAGTACCTTAGATTGAGTAGAATGGAAGATATATGGATATCATTTTTTCATGTTCGTTTCGGCCTCCCATGTAGCACTTTCGACTTGTTGATTCCTCCAAAGGACCTTAATGGAAGCAACATCTTTGTTCCTCAACCTCTTCACTTATATATCCAAGATCTCTACTGGAACTTCTTCACATGTCAAGTTGTCTTCAACTACCCCCACAATATTAAGAGGCATGATAGCATTAGGATCACCCACACACTTCCTCAACATAGACACAATGAAGACCGGATGAATCAATTTCATTTCACTAGGCAATTCCATCTCATAGGCCACCTTATTAATACTCCTCATTACCCTATAAGTACCCATATATCTTGGACTCAACTTGCCCATCATACCAAAACAAATCACACCCTTCATGGGTGATACCTTCAAATAAATTCAATCACCAACTTTGAATTCAAGATCCCTTCTCCTCACATCAGCATAGGACTTTTGGCAACTTTGGGTCGTCTTCAACCTTTCGCTAATTATCCTAACCTTTTTAAGAACCTCCATAACCAGATCTTGTCCTAACAAAGCCACCTGACCAACCTTAAACAACCCAATCGGTGATCTACAATGTCTACCATAGAGAGCTTCAAAAGGAGCCATATCGATGCTAGAATGATAGCTATTGTTATAGGCAAACACAATCAATAGAAGCTGACTATCCCAACTACCATTAACCTCCAATACACAATCCCTAAGCATGTCCTCAAGAATTTGGATAGTCCTTTTGGCTTGGCCATTCGTTTGAGGATGGAAGGACATACTAAGTTTAACTTTTGTACTAAGACCCCTTTGGAAGGACCTCTAAAAGTGTGAAGTGAATTGAGCTCCATATCTGATATGATAGACAAGGGCATCCCATTCAATCTCACCAACTTGTGAATGTACAATTTAGCATAATCTTCTGCCCAATATGTAGTCTTGATAGGTAGAAAGTGAGTCGATTCTGTCATCCTATCAATCACAACCCAAATGGAATCAAAACTTTTTCTAGTCTTGGCAACCCAACTACAAAATTCATATTAATCTCTTCCCACTTTCAAGTAGGAATCTCTATGTCTTGAGTTAAGCCACCCGACATTTGGTGTTTGGCTTTGACTTGTTGGCAACTATGACAACCGGAAATAAATTTAGCAATGTCCCTCTTCATTCCTCCCCACCAATAGACCTCTCTCAAATCTCTATACATCTTAGTAAAACCGGGGCAAATAGAATAGGAAGAACCATGGGTTTTCATCAAGGATCCTTTCTCTCAAGTCATCAACACAAGGTACACACGACTACCTTGGTATCTAAGGATACCATCTCCCCCTTAGGAGAAAACCTCCACCTTAAATCTTTTACCAATACCTTCAATTCCAACAAACTAGGGTCAAGATCTTGCTTAGCTTTCACCTCCTCAACCAATGAATATTTAGAACCATCAACAACAACAACACCCCCAATATCAACTTCTTCCAACCTAATGCCCAACCTAGCCAACCGATGGACCTCCTTAGCCACCCCTTTGCCACCATCATCAACATGAGCTAGGCTACCCATCGACACCTTACTCGAAGCATCTGCCACCAAATTAGCCTTACCAGAATGATAATGTACACTCATATCATAATCCTTAAGAAGTTCTAACCACCTTCTTTGTCTCAAGTTGAGATCTTTTTGAGTGAAGACATATTGGAGGCTCTTATGATCGATGAACACATCAACATGCACCCCATCCAAATGATATAGCCATATCTTTAATGCAAATACTATGGCGGCTAATTCAAGATCATGGGTAGGATAGTTCTTTTCATGCAAATTGAGTTTCCTAGAAGCATAGGTTATGACTTTACCATTTTGCATTAGAACACAACCTAAACCAACTCTACAAGCATCACAATACACAACAAACCCCTTTAGCGCTTCTAGTAGTAATAAAATAGGAGCAGACACAAGCTTATCTTTCAAGGTTTGGAAGCTCTTTTCACACTCATCGATCCACACAAACTTAGCCTTCTTTTGGGTCAATTTAGTCATGGGGGAAACAATACAAGAGAACCCATTCACAAACCTCCGATAGTAGCCCGCTAAGCCCAAGAAGCTCTTAATATCTGACGGGTCCAATAGTTTAAGCCAATTTATAACCACATCCGTCTTTTTAGGATCTACCTTAATACCATTCCCCGACACCACATGACCTAGGAAGGCAACCTCTTTTAACCAAAATTCACATTTTTCATACTTAGCATACAACTTCCCTTCCCTCAATCTTTGCAACACTACCTTCAAATGTGTCACATGCTCCTACTTACTATAAGAATAGATCTAAATATCATCAATGAATACCACAACAAATGAATCAAGGTAGGGTTTGAAGACCCTATTCATAAGATCCATGAAGATAGCCGGTATATTGATCAATCCAAAAGACATTACAACAAACTCATAATGCCCATACCTAGTCCGGAAGGCTATCTTGAGAATATCACACTCTTTTACCTTCACTTGATGATACTCGGACCGAAGATCAATCTTAGAGAAGTGTCTAGGACATTGCAATTGGTCAAACAAATCATCAATCCTTGGAAGAGGATACCTATTTTTCATGGTAACCCTATTAAGTTGTTGGTAGTCAATACACATTCTAAGAAATCCATCCTTCTTCTTTACAACCAACATCGGTGCACCCCAAGGTGATTGGCTAGGCCTAATAAAACCCTTCTCCAACAAATTCCTTAATTGCTCCTTCAACTCCTTTAAGTCCATCGGGGCCATACGGTAAGAGGGAACAGAAATGGGTTGAGTATCGGGGAGGAGGTCTATACCAAAATCTATTTTCCTTTTGGCAGGGACACCGGGAAGGTCACTTGTAAAGATATCAAGAAACTCATTTACAACCAGAATCGACTCTATGAGAATGAATTTGGACTCCACATCCCTAACCCTCACACGATGATAAAGACACCCCCTTAGAGATCAACTTGCAGGCTTTAATGCAAGAGATGAACCTACCCTTGACAACCACATCATGACTCTCCCACTCAAGGACGGGTTCATTTAGGAATTGGAATTTGAACCTACGGGTTCTACAATTAATAGATCTATAGTATGCATGCAACTAATCTATCCCAAGAATAACACCAAAATCAACCATATCCAACTCAATAAGATTACAAGGAAATATTTTATGCAAGATGCAAATGGGATAATTTCTATAGACCTTTCTAGAAATAATAGATGCACCAATAGGAGTAGACACCTCATATGACTCACACAACAATTCAGGCTCAACATGGAACTTTTTGGAAACAAAGGGGGTAACAAAAGAAAGAGTGGCACCCAGATCAACCAATGCATACATATCAAAATCAAAGATTTTCAACATACCGGAGATGACATCGGGCACCTTATCAACCCTTTGCCTCCTATACAAAGCATAAAACTGATTGTGCCTTGGGGTACCACCTTGTTGACCACCGCTCCCCAAAGGAATCACATTAGAACCTTGTGGATGAACCTGCTTACCCTTGTTGCGATTTCGAGGACAATTCAACACCTTATGCCCAATTCCCCCACAATCATAACAAGCATTAGTATCCCTCAAGCACCGGCCACTATGACCCTTACCATATTTTAGAAACCCTCCATTAGGAACCATAGCCCAACACCTTGCGCCCTTGGAAAATCATTGGCAACCCTCTTTTGAAATGCATTGGCCTTGATGGAACCGGCCACCCTTTTGACATTGGAATTTACCATCAAAATGGGCCTTCTTTTCCTCATGACTCCTCCTCTTCCTCAACTTTCACTCCTCTATTTGTTCGTCATAGGTCATCAAACGGGACAAGTCCATGTCACTAATCAACATAGCAGATCAGCATTCTTCACTTACAAAATCAGAGACACCCATCAAAAATTTATTCATCCTAGACCTTGAGTCGGTAACCAAGTGTGGGGCATACTTTGAAAGTTGGTTGAACTTGAGGGAATACTCCCTCACACTCATAGACCCTTATCTTAAATTTATAAATTCCACCAATTTGGCTTCCCTAATCTCAAAAAGGAAGAACCAATTACGAAAAGTTGTCTTGAACTCCTCCCTAAGAACCACATTGTTGACCTCCTTCTCCTCCTTCTATTGAATGTACCATATTTGTGCTACCCTTTTGAGTTGGTGAGCCGCCAACTCTGTCTTCTCCTCCAACCTAACACCCATGATAGCCAAAATCTCATGGACCTCATCAATGAACTCTTGAGGGTCCTCGTTCACTTTTGACCCATAGAATTTCAAGGGATTCATCCTTATGAAGTCTCTCACCTGAGATGCCGATGTAGGGGCATGAGGGGCTTGGGTTCCTTGGTTGGCCTAATTAGCCACAACTTGTGCAAGAAAAGTGAGAGCATCCTGGAGCTCACCATGAGCAAGTTGTTCCTCAAGTGTGTGGGCTCTCCTTCCTCTTATGTTAGGCATGGTCTAGCATAGCAAAGAACAATTGTTAGGGGGAAGACTTACTTTAACTTCTATAGCACGACATAGAGTAAGAAGAACGAAAATATTTCCTAAAACGTCTCATAGCCTCTTACTCATACTTATGGTGCACAACACAACCTTGAACAAAACTCTAATCGATGAAGTGTGTTAGATGCCAAGGACCATTAACAACATAGTGCTCTGATACCAAGATTGTCAACAACCAAGCCTAGGGCCTAGACATAACACGGTGCATGGGGAATCTGAAGAGACCCCGACCAAACCTCTTAACATATTATTACACATCATTAGTCACAAAAGCAAGTAAATGACATAATAGATTAGACATAAGGGCAAAAGGGACTAAGGGAAAGCTCCATAACATAAATATCAAGAACAAGAGATTCAAGGCTCATAACACAGATATATAACATGTCCAACAACACCTCTAACAATAAAACTTAATGGGGGCCAAGACAAGCAAAGTGGCTCACACTCATAGCCAATGCATACATAAAAGAAAAATAGTCTTAAAATACAGTATGAGATCATAAATATCTTCCTCGGAATGGAGGACTCACCAATAAGCTTGTGAGAAATTGTACTAGTCACGTAGAGGAGGATGCTCAAGTAGGGCTTAGGTTCCTACATGTTGACATCATGTAGGCATAGAGTATGCGTTAGTACATTTGGATGAACTAAGTATGTATGATGCAATGCAACAAGAGATAAGTAACATAATCAAAATGCATAAGCATAGGCAATGAGTAGCATATAACAATATGACATGCATGAAAAATTCTTGTAGTAAACCATGCTTATAGAGAACATAATATATGTGCAAGGAGTGACCACTTTAGTGCATATCTAAGGCCTACCACCCCCTTGGAGAGGCGAATGAGGTACAAACCCCTCAATTGGTTGATGAGGTACAAACCTCTCAACATGGTTGATAAGGTACAAACCCCCAACATGGTTGATGAAGTACAGACCCTCAACATGGTTATCAAGGTACAAAACCCTCAACATGGTTTCACGGGATTACCACCTCCTGAGCGAGGCGATGAGGTGCAAACCCCTCAACAAGGTTACCCGAGCCTATAACCTCCCGAGTGAGGCTTGGTCAATTGTCAATACTATAGAGATAATATCATATACATACATTCCTTTCATCATCATATAGTCATTCAACTCATAAAACATGTATTGGACCTTCAATTCCTCAAGAAAACACTTGGTGGATGTGTAATGCCAGTGTAAAACCATGCAATTCAAAAATGAATTCATGCTAGAAAAATCAATCTAAGACCATCAACAGATACTTAGTAACACCCTCAAGCAATATACATCAAAATCCTTCATCAAATCTCACAATAGATCTTAGATTCATAGCTCAAAACATGTTAAAATAATTATAATTTCATAAAACCCCAACATAGTGTGCAGTGAACCTGCACTCAATTTTTACGATTTTCAAATTTTTCTACGATTGCTCTTAAATTGGGGTTAGACCCATTCTCCACTCAATTTGACCCCCTAAACAAGAATATGAAGTCGGACATTCCATATCATGCACGGATTTTGAGATATATGAAAATTATAATTTTTTGACCACTTTGAAAGCACATTTTTGGGCAATTTTGTGGTCGTTTCAGCAATACGGCCCGTAAACCTGTTTGTGAGGCATGCCGACCCAATTATCATATTTTGTTTAGGACATGTATTTTAAATATTATAAATAGGTTTTCTAGGTTATTTTTCATAAGTTTTTGCATAAAACTCAGTAATTACGGAGAGAAAAAATAGTGAGATTACACTGGAGAGTTTTGGGAACACTTGTACTTTGATTTTATCTTTAATCGTATGATTCTCTTTGAAGTTAAATTTCCTTGTTATTAATTCAATTATAAGAGTGCTCTACTATGTTATTTCAATTCATAAGTCTTGTATCTACACAAAATATGAGTAGCTAAATCCACAACTAGGGTTCTGGGAACCATGAATAACTAACAAGGTAAAATCGGAAAATTCATAATTCTTAGAAAGTGTACATGCATGTATTAATTAATGCTCTTCATTTTGCATGTTTTCTAATGGTGGCCAACATTAGAACCCACCTAGTGTTACTGACTGGATCAAAGTAGTAAAGAGATTAATTAGCAGGATTTGATTGATGTGTTCTCGTCTAATCAACCAAACTGGGAAAAGGAAAGGTTGTACTAGGACTAATAGGTAAGGGTTACTAATGCACACTGTGGAGATGGGCCAGTCACATAGTGAAATTCGCCTCTTGCCCAGGAGCAATGGTTTGGTGAACTTAACTTACTGTCCTGCATGCTAGAAAAGAATTAGGTTATCCGGTGATACTAAGTTAGGAAATTATGGGGAACACAATACCTAAATTTCTCTCCATATTGATTTCACACTTGTGTTAGTTAGAATTATTTTCCATTGGTTATTGCAAACCCCCCTCTTTGGGAAAGTAAGTCGGTGAACTTCTCAAATTGTGTTAATTGAATTCTCTTGAATCTACATATTCTCTTGGGTTCGAGCCTAATCTTAGTTAGGCTTTATTTCTTGACAACGGCCGTTTTATCCTCAAAAAAGAGGTGTGACTTGGGTTACATCAAGATTTTGTCGCCATTGTCGGGGAATATGGCTAGACTTAGTTAATTCATAGTGATTTGAGTATTAATCCTTATTTCCCACATTTTATGTTTTTTTTTGTTTTTCTTTGCAGGGTGTAAATGTAGTTTATGCCTAATACACCAAGTTGAGGCATACTCTTGACTCCATGTGACCTAGAGATCCACAGAACATTGAGGAGAATGGCCAAAGCCAATGCCAACAATGTGGCCAATGCAGCTCTGAATAGGAACAAGAATGAAAATGCTTATCATGAGAACCCACCTCTT
This sequence comes from Solanum clarkiae, assembly GCA_011800125.2. Taxonomy (NCBI): domain Eukaryota; kingdom Viridiplantae; phylum Streptophyta; class Magnoliopsida; order Solanales; family Solanaceae; genus Solanum; species Solanum clarkiae. The sequence goes on along the minus strand of JAABOM020047128.1, from coordinate 2,971 downwards.
CTTGAAGACATTGCTCCACAGCCTCAGGATTTTAATGCCAATGCCTATCAGTGGAATCAATACAGGTAAAATTCTATGGCTATGGAGGTGACTGGAGCTATTGTGTTTCCACTACTATCGGCAGACACAAAGTTCATAGTCTCGAGTGGGTTGCTTCAGATGCTGCAGAACCATGGGCTATTCGCGGACTAACTATCGAAGGATCCTCATAGTCATCTACACAATGTTGCATTTATCTGCAAGAATATGATGGGAACACAGAATTTGTTTATGGATGTTGTAGGACTTCGTGTCTTCCTATTGTCTCTTACTGGCAATGCAGCATTATGGCTATCTGAGCTCCCACAAAGTTTGATCACCAGATGGGCAGGTTTGCAGAAGGCCTTTTTGGAGAGGTACTTCCCTAGATTGAAGAAGCTCAAGTTGAAAGACCATATCAATAACTTTGAGCAACTTCCTGTGATTCAATCAGTAGTACTTGAGAGTGGTACACCAAATACTTAAGGAACGTCCTAGACCACAAGATAGTTAATGATACCTTGGTGGAGATCTTCTGTCGTGTCCTTGATGAGAACAGTTAGGATTGTTCTGACACTATCATGGGGGGTATATTCTTAGATCAGCCATTTGCAAGGATAGCAGAATAGATGGATAGAGTAGTCAATACTAATAGTGCATAGGGGTAGAGAAACAGAGCATCTACTAAAAGTTCGTGCGCTGTCAGAGTTAGTTTGGAGCAAGCATAGATCATTGAAGAAACTGTGCAAGCGCTTGTCCAAATTCGCATAGGTATGGAGGTGATGATGAAGTAGAATCAGGAGTGAGTCAATACAGTGGTTCATCAACCTCCATATGCACCCATGTATGATGAGTCTTATTATGACGAAGACACCTATTTCATTGTTGATCAGATGGGGGGTTTTTAGACCAATGCTCAATGGTCCAATCAGGACTATTAGCACCAAGGTCAAGGAAACCAAGGTTGTAACTTTAAAAGAGATGGAGCTTTCGGGGACAATTGCGGAGGATGCTATATCAGAACAAGGGCCCAGAGAGAGATATAGATTGGGGTCACAGAGATGGCTTCAGAAATGGTCCCTATGTGCCACCACATAACCGTGACCTAGGTGCAAGTAGCTCAAGAATTAAGGAGATGTTTGATCACCTATTGAAGAAAGCTGAGACACAGGATGAGACTCTGAGGGGTATGAAATCTAAGATTTCCAGCACTAAATAGAAAATTGAGTCTCACTCTATGTCTATCAAACAACTTGAGTAACAATGTGGTCAAGTATCAACTCAACTAAATCACCGTTAGAGGGGTATGCTACCTAGCAATACAGTTCAGAATCCTAAGAATGAAGGGCAGTGTATGGTGGTTACTACTCGGAGTGGCAAGAGCACTGTGATCCTCACATGCCAATTGATGAGGATGATGTTCGAGAGGAGATAGTTGTGGATAAGGATGCAGACATAGAAGATGATTGTGGTAGGTATGGGGTGAGTGAAACTGTTGATGTGCAACAGAAGTTGAAGCCCATTCCTAGGCCTCCTCTTCCCTTCCCTCAAAGAATCAAAAAGAAAGAGGAGGAAGGCAAGTTCAAGCACTTTCTCTCCATGCTGAAACAACTCTCCATCATCATCCCTCTCATTGAGGAATTATAGAAGATGTCAGGGTATGTGAAGTACATAAAAGACCTGGTTACTAATGAGTCAGGAGCTCTCCAAGAGCTTCAGTATTGCAGTGTTATTGTTAGGAGACCCTTGGTTCAGAATTGAGAAAATACCAGTCCTTTCACCATAGCCTGCCCTATTGGAGATGTGGAGTTCGCAAGGGCACTATGTGATCTAGGTGCCAGCATTAACTTGCATCTTCAAGAAGCTAGGATTGGGAGCTCCTACTCCGACGAGCATGTGGTTATTGATGATTGATCATATAGTGAAGAAGCTTGTGGAGATATTATACGATATGCTGGTTAAAGTTGAGAAGTTCTTATTCCCCACAGACTTTGTGATCCTAGATTGTCAAGTCAACTTCATGTCCCAATCATCTTGGGAAGACTGTTTCTAGCCACTGAATGAGCACTAGTGGATATGGAAGCTGATCAGCTCAGATTCAGATTGAATGACGAAAAGGTTGTCTTTAATATTTGTCGGTACATGAAATGACCAGATGATTTGAAGAATGAAGTATTGGCAATCGGTGAAGTCTGAGTAACCAATTTATCCAAGTTATGTTATGACAAGAAATCAAGCGATACTTGGGGAGGCAACCTAAGGTTTTTGATGTAATAGTGTACTGATAGCTTTATTTTCAGTTTTTGGACTCATAGGTAGTTTATTTTCTTTTATTTTGGTCGTAATTTTTGGACATTGGGCTAGTTGCATATAGGGTAATAGTGTATTCTATGAAGAATATACAGGTACAAGGCTAAGTCAGCCATTCTTGGCTGAGAAGAGTAACAGGAAATGTCTCTACGACTGGTTCCATGGGTCGTAAAATACTTTATGACCCATACACCATCTCGTAGAGATTTTCAGGGAGTAAAACGTTATGCACTCCAATCCACAAGCCAACTTTATGAACCATAGATAAAACTATGGGTTGTGAATGGGGCTTGTAGACCCCAGGTAAGGCTGGCAATAGACCGGGTTTTCTCCGGTCCAGACCGATTTCGGTCTGGTTCCTGGACCCATCCACTCTGGTTCCAGTTGAATTGATAAGGAACCGATATTAAGGGTAATGAAACCGGTACCGGAATGGAAGAGGATTTTTACCCGGTAGTTCCATTCTGATAAAATCAATTTTGGACTGGTTCGGACTGGTAAATGGTCATTTTCGACCCCTTAAAAGCTAATAACTCTTTTAATGGCTATAATGTCGTTTTCTGATTTTTTGAACATTGGGGGGGGGGGGATACCAGCCTCCCCTCACCCCTTTACCCCCCCCCCCCCCTTAACCCCGGGACCC